>JAOEJH020047340.1:0-10523 GCA_025448215.2 Palythoa grandis
CGGAAAAGAAGGTCACACAAATGTTCAACACTCGGCTGAGCCGGGATTTGAACCCGGGACCTTGTGGTTGGAAGGCATCAACCACGCCGCCGTGTCTGGGGTTTGAAGAAAACTGAAAGCACAGACACCCAGATAGATGATGCAACTAGATGATTCAGTGGCGGTCAAATTTACTGTTTTTAAAGACGTCCTAACTAAAATCATGTTCAATATTCAACAACGACAACAACTGATGCTTCATCCTGCAATCAATTTTTCTGATATTTTTTGTCACTTTGCTTGGCCTCGCAAAAATCAAACGAGTATAAAAGTGATGACGATGTGATTTATAAATATAGCTTCCGCACCTCGGCAAAGTGAAAACAAACAAAGAGTGACTAACAACAAAGAGAAGACAAATGATGTGCATTTTTGTGTTTACCGCAAACGAACTCGAGATTAATCTTTTACTGAGATTAAAAGCTTTCAAAACAGCGACAGATTGCGTTACCGGAAGAAAAGTTGTATCACTCTGTGCAAAGCAGTGCTCAATTTAAAGTAGAGCAGCATAAAATAAAGGTCTAAAATTTAAACGATGAATAAAATCATCAATAGCAAAAGGTTAAACGGAATGTTTATTTTACAAAATGCTAAAAACAGAAAAAATGCAACTTTATGTATGTAGCTTTCGGATAGATGTTTTAGCTAGTTGGTTAATTGATTCAAAGAGTTCAGAACTTAAGAAAGTCAAGTTCCAAAAGTTGAATTCAAGAGAGATAAGTTATCTCAAGGAGAAGTTTGAAGTCGTCAATGACCGTCTTGTAAGTAATGTTTCAAGGAAAGATGGATCGTGTGTCTAAAAACAGTTCAAATTGTATTTTTTGCGCTCTTTGTCCTAGTGAATCGTTCGTTGTAAGCCGTTGTGAGGTGAAAGCAATTTGAAATAAACGAATTCAGGACAAGACGACCTAGTTTGAGTTACTTGAGTAGCTGAACGCAACAGACAGATTAGAATATCAAAAGCGCACTGGTTACTCTGAGTTTCATGCGGTGACTCGATCTTCGGACAATTGCGCTTCGAATTGAAGTCAGAATATTTTAGTGTTCAATTGTTTCTGATTGAAATCTGGAAGTACGCGTGCACAGCCTAGGTACCAAGAAAGTAGCACCAGTGTACATGTTTCGCGCATATTAGAGCTCGTCGGCATTTAGCAGATGTCCACTGCTGCCACTTCCTTGATATCTAAGTTGCACTCACGTAGTTGCAGAGTTTCATACCGGGTTTCTGATTGGCCGCTAAGAATTAGTTCTGTTTACATTTGGATATAATTTCTTTTCTTTCGTTGCGCCTGTGTAATATTTGCCTGGAACAGCTTGTTAGTGCCATACTTGCGCTTATCACTGCTTCACGAATGGGAAGCAGCGCAGATCAACGAGGTCAGGCCAAATGTAAAGACGCCTCAGGCTGCCGGCAAACGGTCCAAGTCTGATCTCGGAGCACAGCGAGACAGCAAGATTAGCTAATATTGATTTTGCGGAGGGAGAAAACGTAAATTACCCGGAAAAAACCTCCATGTCTGACCTTGAATCACAGCGCAACAGCCAGATGTTATAAGCTGATGTCAATTTTTGCAAGGGGCCGAAGGTTTCTCTGTCGTAGAGGCATAAATTTAAGGGAGAGTCTCCTTCTTTGTAAGCAGGTGTATGTCTAACAATGGGCCATTTCACGATATGCTCAACGTTTTGACTTAACAAAACGCATCGTCTGAAGATCGCACCACCGTACGAGCAATTACACATAAGTTCATTGAGTGGAATTGTATACTCGAAAAACTGTTTATCTTTGTATTATGGCAATATTTCCGTTTTCGCCTTGCATAAGTATATAACTTAAAAAATTAATATTCGCTCTGAGCCTTAAGCGCGCGAGCAGCAACACTGAACTATTCTTGGCAATCCTTGAGCGTTAGCCGGGTCTGGGCGCGCGCTCGATGTGGTTTGTGAGCATGCAGTATGCAGGGTCAGGGAAGTGTAATACAGTTGATTACTCGTATAATTTGTTTTCGCGTTGTGGAATTTGTTTTCGTGTTGTGGAATTTGTTTTCGTGTTATGGAATTTGTTTTCGTGTTATGGAATTTGTTTTCGTGTTGTGGAACTGTTTTCATGTTGTGGAATTTGTTTTCGTGTTATGGAATTTGTTTTCGTGTTGTGGAATTTGTTTTCATGTTGTGGAATTTGTTTTCCTGTTGTGGAGTTTGTTTTCGTGTTTTGCTCCTACGAGCCACCGTACATTGAGGTTACAAACCAAATTCAATCTTCCGTTGAGGTTCCAGAATAAACTACTGAAATGAAGTGATGAGTAAATCGCCCGTGAAGGCAAACAATGCAATATGCAATCGCCCATAGAGGCAAAATACCGGTATATTTTTACGAATTACCTGCTATAGTGATAAATTACTGTGGTTTATACCCATGCTGTTGTCTACATCTAGTAATATTCTATATTTTGGAAAAACAGTGTGAGAAGTAAAACTGCTGGGAGATAGTTTCCGTACTGTGGCATACTTAAATTATGCATGAATAAAAATCCTTAAGTGCGTGAGGAAATGAACGATCACGAGGAGAATTTTCGCTGCAGTGGGTGGTTAACTCGGGGGGTAAAATTAGATGTGATCAAAACAAAGGCCAGGAAATAACATTTTTAAAAGTGGACACTATTTGTAATCGTGGCCTAATCTAATAAACTTTTCATTCATCACCGGCCCTTGCAACGCCCAGGACTTATGATAAAGCCGCCCACATTCTCTAGGCTTGCAGTTATTTTTAACATTCTCTTGGTTGCAGATAATGGTTTATTGCGAGAAAAGTTATTTTTGTTATTGGTCAATGACGAAAGACGCACGCAATATTTCAATACCGTAAACCAAAGAATTATTTGAGATTTATTACCATGAGTTTAGATTAACGTTTGTAATTAAATGGAACAATGATATGTTAAAATAGTGCTTTTTATGAGATAAATAAGTTAACTGTGGAAACTTTAGCTAGATTTAAAAAAGTTTTAAAAACGTTGTAAACGGATGGCATTCTGTCTGTTCCGGGCGTAGCTCCAAGGTCGTGATCAACACAATTAGGCGTCAGAAGTAAAAATAACCTCAGCGGAAACTGTCTAGCTAGTTTTAACATCAATAGTTGGGCTTTTCTCCGAAATTCTGGTTGAGAAAGTCTGATATGATGCAAACAAGTGATGCAATCTTTGTGTGATCCGCATTCCAGGCCCTTCTAAGATTTCGCGCGGCTGAGACCCCTCAGCTAGTCTAGCGTAAAGATGTAAAATTAATATTTTTCAAACAGTACACGCTTTTTTTTATAAGAGCAAACTTTATAAGAACACTCAGGCTGAGATTTGCCCAACAATTACTGAAGAACAAGCTAAGAACAATCACCAGGCTGAAATTTTAATCAGATAAATTTAAGAATTTTATTTAATCCTTGTACACTGATGAGAGACGTACATGTAATTCTAACCGGTTTTCTTTTCACTTTTTTAAAAGCAGAATTAGAATTAGATGGGTCATCGGGCGCTGGAAAAGTGATAAGCAAGATCGTCACGTTCGCGGACGCTGTATTGGCAGTTTCAAGATTTTACTGCATACCGCTGGATGAAAGAATAACAAACACATATTTCTTAGCGCCTTTTTATTGTTCCGGGCAACTAATCCACTGTTTGGAAATACCAGGAAATAAGAACAATTTATTAAAGAACAATTTGAGGCTGAAATCGCCAAAAAGTTATGAACAGCCCAACCTCGGCAGAAATTTTACTATAAAACTTTAAACTGCAAAAACCACCCAAACTCAGCTCCACGGTCTGGCCAGAACCTACACGCATGCACACAACCGGCTTCACCCGTGTAACTACAATGCAAGTAACAAGAGCAACCGTGGACAGCTGCCTCGTCCTGTTAGGACTCATCAGCACGGTACAGCTTTTTTGCCATAAGCAAAGAGGCTACAAGGGCGTGTTCAGAGTGCTTTAAGGCTGAGCTCCACAGCAACGCATTGGGAGCTTGGTTGGGTATGTCAAAATGGTTCTCATAAAATAAAAAAAGCGTGTAAATGATATATATTAAACCCTATTGATCATTTGATGTGATGGGAAGATTAGGCCTGTCCACAAGTTGCCAGTAAAATGGCCAAAAGTCGCTAAAAAATCTGCAAAAAGATGCTCAAAAGCTGCCTATTTTTGCAAAAAGTTGCCCAAAAGTTGCCCAGTTTTGGAAAAGTTGCTCAAAAGTTGCCAGCCATGAGACTCACTAGGGGTCATATACAAGCTTCAAATGGCAAGGATACATAGATTTTTTCCCTACAAAATCAACCCGATAAACAGTACGTGATAAAAAAACTCATAATCAAGACATCTTCCCACATTTAAATTGATCACGGCTTACAAATTCCATTTATTATAGTGAACTTGCTATTAATTTCTTTCCCCTTCATACAAGTTTATAACCTCTGTTTTATGTGATACTACGCCAAAGGTTCGGTGCACTCGCCCCAGTCTTCCAGAGGACCGGAAGCCAACCGCCGAGCGTTCAGCTGGTAATATTGCAAAACGCTTCGCCATCACCTAAAACAGATTCTTTGACGATAAAATAAACATTATTTCTCTTTTTAACGCCAATAAAACCTTCAAAAGGTGAAATAAAAACAAAAAAGCGGCTACAAGTAAGAAACTAGAAAGCTGCTCGGAGCGGAAAAAGTTGCTCGCAAGCGAAAAAGTTGCCAGAAAAATGAAAAGTTGCCCAAAAGGTGCCGAGCAACTTGTGGACAGGCCTAGGGAAGATGTAGTAAAGTACAGCGTTACTTTACGAGAATGCGCGCTAGTCTTACATAGCCGAGCCCTTAAAAATGAAGGAGTCGGAGACTGGTACTAGCTAATACGAAGAAATTTCAGCTAATCAGTTTTAAAGGAAGTTTGTAGTTAATTCCGCCGTTACTTTCAATGTGGAACCAGGATGGAAATCGACTTTCTTGGTAATGAGAATTGGGCCGGGGAAGAGTGGGGGACAGGGGGGAGGGTCCGCTATAGATTGACAAAGCGGCCTAGAATCGATACCAGAGAAATGAAGTAATTCAAGAAACTCAACCTTAAAAGGTGACAGTTCATTTGCATTATAATTTACGGAGTTATAGGTCAGATTCTAATTTCCCATACAAAGGTACTGAAGCCACACACTCGAAGTTTGGGCAGCCTGTGAGATTACGCTGAGATTCTCCAGCGGCCACAGGTGGTCCAGGGTGTTATTTTCAGTTGATATCACGTAAATGTGAAATGCAAAAAGAGCGCGTATATACAGCATGTGAGTTTAAAACTACCGTAGTTCCGAAGAACTCTTAAAACTGAATAAATGCTATACTAAGTTGATTACCGGAACAGTATTGCATCCTTATATGGTGGTGCTTTCGTGCATCTTTTGAGATGTTTGACGCCATGGGCATGAGGTCGTTCAAATTAGCTCATGATTTCAGCTATATTGCGAACAAAAACGACGTGAGAGAGTCTAATAAAATATCCATCTCTCTATGATTTTATTTCTTGTTAACGTATTTATTTTTCTACAGATTATTCGATTTTGTTCATCTTAAAGAAACAGGATTTTTCAACATTTTGAATTTAACCATCCTTGACTGTAACTGCATATCGTGACACTACCACGAGATTTTCTATTCATTATTGTAAGTTATAACGTTCTATTATTCTTATTCTTAAAAATGTTGCCAGACGTGTGTTTATTTCGTGTGAAGAGAGAGCTGGAACGATTGCACACGTAAATGTTACTTGCATTGCCAAACGTGACCGGGGTATTTTGACGGAAGGATAACGTTGATCTATTCCGTGCCAAGAAAGGGTCAATCTGAAATTCAGAATAAACTTTGAATTATTAATTTTCATGGTAACGAGGCCCGTGACGAAAAAATCCATATTTTGAATAGAAAATCATTGTAAACGATATTATATTCAGGTGAGTGAGTGGGACACAAAAGATCTCTGCTTCAGGATACATATCAGTGCGCCAAAACAAAAACGAAAAAACACCACGAGGTTTTGTGTTTCTTGTTGTGAGAAAAGTCACGTCTAAAACTAAGAGTTGTGAACTGAGAAATTCTAGCTCGGAGGATGATAATTGAAAATATGCACAGTTGAGAAGACAGTATTTACGAGTGACTGCTGTATTAACACTAATTAGTGCTTCTAAATATTTATTATATTGTGGGGCCAACACACAGAGTTATCAAAGCATCGCTCACTTCTTCAGTTTTAAAATTGAAACTGAAAATGGCAACTTCACTCAATAATTCGCATAGCAATCCTGAATCAATGACCAGCAGATGTATGGGCTCTAGTCCGTCATACTTGGTTGAAGAATACGAGAAGAAATGTTCTCCAAAAATAAATGAACTTAATACTGTAACAAAAAGTATGTATGAGAAAGGACTGGGTCGCAAGATCAGCTGCGGTGCTATGATTCCACCCCAAGGTGGCCACAACGATGAAAGCAACAACAACGAACCAAAAGATTTGGCCGCCGTTCATATGGAAAGAGCTATGGCATCTGGGGTTGCTAACAACGAAGGAAGACGTTGGAGGAGAAAATTAAATGATGGCGTGTCACGTTCGCCAAAATTAAGGACTGTACAGTTGAAAGAAGAAAATTCTAAATATGGCTTTTGAATTGAAACAGTATTTATATATTTATGGGAGATACAATCATTGTCATTCGATAAACCAGAGAACTTGTACTTAAAACCGACTCTGACAGAGCAATTGAGGAAGTTATTTATTGAAAGCCTCTGTTTTTGCCAAGACCGACAAATTGCTTTGCTCTTTTCTGTGTAGGGTCAATGACTCATGAACGTGAAACAGTTTTCTGAGCTTGCTAGGGTGGACGAAACCAAGTTTTGTATAAATTTTGCGAAAGCGAATCAGATAGATTACTTGCTGGTTATCTTGTTCGAACTTGAGGGTCAAAGTTCGACGTTTCAAATTGAATCGTATTGAATTTTACCAGCTGAATAGATTATTTGATTTAAGAGCTTTTCCAATTATAGCTAGAAGTTCGATTGAAACAACCGATCTTGTTGTGAACCATTACCACAAACGGAGATCTAGACATCAGTGTTGTATTACGGCATATTGTCATCACATTTTCAGTTTCAGTTTATTTAGGAGTTTGTGCCATGAACGAAGGGTTTGTATGCTGCAAAATTATTGTCAGGACTTTGCTCTTTATGATGTTAGTATTGGTATTATACGCTTTCACTTTTCGTGCCCAATTTCAGTTCTTAATTGTCAGACCGTATTACCGTATAGTTCAGTCATGGATGCAAATAAAGGGGAAATTAAGCAAGTTCCTGCGAGCCACAATAATGTAATCAGATACACATCCCACGTACGGTAAATTATATTGAACTAAAGAAGTTAATTATTGTATAGAAAGTAGGTATTTAATAAAGTGAAATAAACGCAGAAAAGAAAATTCACGGGTTTTATTATTGTGGAAAATTGTGAATGCCTGCCATTAGCACTTTTGTGCGGTTCAGCCTTGAAAATACATCATTAGAAGTCAGAGATAAGCGTCTTGGCTGCAACATCCGCAGAAACTCATTGTAATCTATATTTACACGTTATGTTTTGAGTCTGAGTTAATGCAAAACAAGAAAAAGAGTAAGTGAGAGAGAAAAGTGAATAATTTCACTGCCTTCATTTCTGTAAAACCAGTCGACGTTCTACAGACTTTCTCAGTCTTGCTTGAACTGAAAGGTGTGAAAACTCACAGTTTCCGATCGTTTGCCGTGTAAGGCCGAGCAGGAAACGGATGTTTTTATAGTTTGGTTTAGAACTTGTTTTGAATGTCTTTTGGTTTCAGTCTTCATATACTTAAAACTTCCCAAAGATAGCAGTAGTTTGAGAGTTGACATTTGTATTAGTCGTCCAATGTATCAGCGAGCTGCCTTTTCTGTTTCTCTTGCTACTCATTCCCGCCAGATATTGATTTGATGGGCTAAAAATACCTTTTGTTGACATAGTTCTGTCAACTAAAGTCTGCGATGTGTTTTAAGATTTTTAACCTTTACATAACATTAACAAAGTTTTCAAAAATTGCCGGAGTTTTTGTTTTGATAAATATTTAAGTAGCTTGTTATCAATTTCAGCAGCAACAATCCTGCTTTTATGGCTATCATTTTATTTTCCTGGTAACAGAGAATTTTAGCCAAATTTCTTCTACTCTGTTGAAGCACTCTAAAGATTTGGCTAAACAAGATCACGTATGTACGGCGGAATGCGTGTGAGACCGTATCGCTTGAGAGGTTAGGCTCCCTCAGCTGTTTTGACTGCATCTAAGATTTAGCAACCGGTTTCATCCAAGGCCAAGTATGTTTGTGTTGATTGGCCTAGACGCACACAAATTTCTGATATTACGCTGAGATAAGTTTCAAATAGCTCGGACCATCATAAATTATTCTCTTGCTCGCGAGATCTAAACTTGCAGACTTTTTAAAAATTTTCTAGAAAACATTTTGTGTAATCACTAAGAATAAGAAACTCGGCTGGCACCCTAATCACGAACAAGGCCTCGATTGATCAAAAAGCAGCGGAGCGGATAAAACAAGAAGAAATAAAAAAAGCAACTTTAGCCTTGAGACAATGAGCGAGCATAATGTAACGTTTGCATACTTTAATTTGTGAAATTTTCAGATTCAAAGCTCCTGCATGAAAAATATCTGTCGTTGAAACACACGCTTATATAGAATAGTGTTTTAAACGACCACAATCACGACTAGCATTCCGTGCGGGTGATTTATTCTTTGCTACACCGTACTGACGAGTCCCAAGAAGGACGAAACAGCTGTCAACGGTTGCAAATCCTGGCTGTTCCGAGCTCTTATTCATATCGCCTTATCGGTTCACTGACAAGTTTCTCCTTTCTACAACGTACTGGATTTTTAATTTGTCCTTAGCTTTTATAGAAACGCCTTTTAGACAATGAAAAGATTGATTACGATTCCTCGGTTTCCGTGTATAGATCCGTTTACAGAACAAAGTAATTGCTGACCGTTTTTTAATTCAGCTGTTGAAATGATTTTAAAAACAAATAACATAGAAACCATTCGAGTGGAAAAACGAGCCAGAAAACGTGTACGCGTAAGGGTGGTTTTAGGGGCTTTTGTCCTCTGCTAAAAACGTTAATAATATGAGCTGCACATCATTTGAACAAAAACAACTTGAATTTTCTAACTATTTGTAGTTTTGCTAGACCTCGTCTCGTGTCGCACTTTTTCGTTCACACCACATTCTCACGTCATCTCGGTGCATTTATAACAGCGAATGATCTATTTCAGTATTTATTGCCGTAGGGCTTAAGTTTCAGTGAATGGATCAAACGACGGAGTACGCCCTATCCTTGCCCTTTTCACAAGACAAAACAAAAACTTCGAGTACCATATACCATTTACAACATTAAGTTCAAAACTTTGGCAGTGAAAATGAGGAGTGTGATTTTCAATAATAACGTCAGTCAATAAATGAATAATTAAGATACGTGATATTAATTCAAATTTTGAAAATTGAATTTAATTACAAGCATTGTTATTTTCATTAAGATAAATTTTTAAAATATTTTTATCGACGGGTTATAAATTTACAAGAGAATATTGATATGAAAACATATATATATATGTGATGACATTTCTTATCTTGTTTTTCAGTGTATTCTTTACCGCAATATTTGAAAACTGAAGGTGGAAACAGAAAGTCGACTACCCTGCGAGCAGAGATCTCTCATACATGTTCTCATGTGGGGACATGAGACTGAGAGATCTCTGCTCACAGGGTAAAAGTCGATACAGGTTATATTAAGATGTTTTTTTAAAATACTACTTTCGGCAGGTTAAACCAGCCTTCGTCGAAGAGGACTGATTTAATAGTATTTTAAAAACATTTTACTGTACGTTGTTTCTACCGTCAGTTTTTGTGGCTACTGCCTGGTTACCAGGCAGTAAGCATAATGTCGCCGGTTATGTAAGTGCGTGAGATAGTAAGAAAGAAAGTAAGATCGTAAGTAAGTAATGTAACTCCAATCTTCGGTTTTTCTTCGGCTTTAGCTTCGGCAACAAATATTAGTCGAAAGTAAATCGGTTTTCTTTCGAGTGAGCCACGAAGAGATTTCGCTTTCATTTCGCATTTGAACGGCGGTAAATTAGTGCAAAGCGACTCTTGGCGATATATTTTCGCCAACTGTCGAATTTATATCGACTGCAAGGTGTTCTTTCCATGTGCTCAGAGTTTCGGTCGTCGAGTCTAACTTTTATTTCTTGTTTGCAGGTCAATTCGAAGTAGCGACAGGTAAATTTTAGTGTAGTTTTTTTTGCATCGTGCTCCTTGAAAATGATCAGATGTTACAACAACATTTTTAGCAAGTTCTCCATGAAATGACACGACGGCGGTGAAATCGCTCGCTTATTTTGTGCAGTTTATAGC
>JAOEJH020047437.1:0-10523 GCA_025448215.2 Palythoa grandis
CACAGGGCTAGTTCAGTCATGCTGCTAAGGTTATCACAGGGCTAGTTCAGTCATGCTACTAAGGTTATCACAGGGCTTGTTCAGCCATGCTACTAAGGTTATCACAGGGCTAGTTCAGTCATGCTACTAAGGTTATCACAGGGCTAGTTCAGTTATGCTACTAAGGTTATCACAGGGCTAGTTCAGTCATGCTTTTAGGGTGTCGCGGTGCCATTTCTCTTCAGGGCAACCTATCTTGTAAGAGCCTGCAGTTTTGCTCGCATGCCTATGGTGTCCTCTCTAAATATGTTATGAAGATCAAATAAAAAATAAGATTGAGAAAGCGAAAGGTTTTAGCCGGAGCAGGCTTACTTTCTTGGAGTGAAACAAAATAAGCTCCATTCACAATAAAAATATGCAATTAGAGTTGGATACCAATCTCCTATGTTTAACCCTTTTAGTAAAAGTTGACCCTTTTCTTTGAAAGCATGTCTAATTATCGAAAACGTTGTGCAGCATCATATCCTGAAACATCTCGTGACAAAAAGACTCACCGCATTTGCCTTGATGTTGTACAAAAACGTCTCTCCCCTCCCTACAGGATATCGCCTTCATGTGACATTCACTGTTATAAGTGCTACCGTCGCTTCCACATACTGGCATATTCCCACTGCGGCAGCTGTGCAATGCCAAACAACGGCACCTTGGTAATCCATCGTCAAAGTTACACACAGCATTGTTCTTGCAGTCGGTTGAAGAGCAGGGGAGTACAATCAAACCTACAGATAAACAACAATTTTGATTAACTAGCAGTCGTTACTAAAGTAATTCGGGCAACAGGTTTAAACCTCCAAAAATATTGGCTATCAAGACCTCTGCGCTTCTCACAACTAACGTTAATCAACCATTACAGGAGATTAAGGTATGTGGCGTCTCGACTTTTTCATCAAAGAACAAATTTTTATGGGCATAAGAAATAATGGGGAGTATTTATCTACCGCAAGCGCCCACGTGATCCACTGATAAGGAATACTGGAGAGTATTAACCTACCTCAAGCGTTAACGTGATCGACTGATAAGGAATACTGGGGAAAAGTAACCTACCACAAGCGCCCACGTGAGCCACTGATAAGGAATACTGGGTAGTATTAACCTACCGCAATCGCCCACGTGAGTCACTGATAAGGAATACTGGGGAGTATTAACCTACCGCAAGCGCCCACATGAGTCACTGATACTCCAAGGTTCTTTCCACAAAATTCAACTCTAAAGTGGCACATGCTTTGATAAGTGATTCCGTTTGAGCCACAGACGGGTGTTGTGTCAGCAGTTGAACACTCGTGAAGTGTCGGACAGACACATTCACCTATATTGTTGATTGCACTAATCCGACACTCGCTGTAGTCCAGGCAGTTGACAGTCCTGAGCGCACACGCGTCTGAATAAGAAAAAAATGTTTCATGTTACAACAAGTGAACACCTTGATGGTTGCATTTAAAAGCCATGAAAATACATATGAGAGCAGAGTCACGGTTAGTTCTAAATCTAATCATTTAGTATTTTATCCAAAATAAAAAAGAATCTAGGCTTGTTGCTACTGTTAACATTTCAAAAACCATAATTCTAAGTTATATGTTGTTTCTAACTTGTAAAATAGCGTATATGTGGTTAATTCAGTCTGCTATTGTTTTAACTTTCTTTCCTATTAGAGTATTTCTTTTTTTCTAACAGACTTAGCTTCATACAAGTGAAAGAAAACAGGAAAACACAGACTCGAAGGACCCCCCTAAGTGGGGTTTGTCGTAGGGCAAGAGACTGTAATAAAGCTTAATTGAGAGTTTTATGGGAACAATAAATGTCACTTACCGCACGTTCCCTTTTTTAGAACCCTTAGTGAGCTGTTAGTCGCGCAAGCACGAACTTTCATGTAGCATTCGTTTATATACGTATTTCCATCACTAGCACATACTGTGTCGGGTGTACGGTCACATGACTGTGGGCACTGGCAAACTGCCTTACTGCCCTTGACAACGCACGTCTCATACGGTTGACACATTGTATCTGAACACACATCTAGAGAAAAGAACACAGAAGTATTAGAAGCATTCACTAAACTCTAAAGAGCAAAAAGTACTTATGCTAATAAGTTTTTCATGAGCTCGAAAACTTTTATATTGTAAATATATTTTGAGTGAAGAAACACATTCGAATGAAGAAAATTTAGATCTCTCGTCACTCGTAATATTACTACGTGTCGAGTACTATTAGAGAGTTTGTATAGAAAGTTGAAGTGTGAGCGTAAAAGGTAAAAAGGTAAAGAAGCTTTATTTAACGAGGGTAGCACGAACAGTGTTCACGTGACACTGATAAACTTGTGGCCCTCGGTGCGCACTTTACCCCCCTTCCTCTGTCAATGCTCCGTTTTACGGGTATTTAAAGCTCAAGCTACACGGATGAGAGGAAAGTCGGAACAGGCGCTGGAGTCACTGAGAATCGAACTGGGGACCTCCAGCACAGAAGACAGCGCACTTACCAACTGTACTACGCATGCTCCTGAGCGCCTGCGCCTGAGATATCGACTTGAACACGAAAAGATCAGTGCACAAATGATATATAATACTTGTTCTCATTGAAAGCGTATTTTCTTTCGAAAATAGATAGGTCCGCTTAAATTGAATTTAAATTATTCGTGTTGTTGGTGTTTAGTTTGGGTTCTGCTTTTTTTTCCTTAGCGTAAACAGTTTAAACTCAAAAACAAATACAATAAATATTTTGTTTCGTTTTGTGTTGTGCTCTGCTGTGTTGTTACTCATGCCGGTAGACAACGAGTCTAGGAATGGGCTCCGTTTTTTTAATTTTTTTTTGTGTCACGGCTTTACAACGCATGCGCAGATTTTGCGTCACCAGTGTCTTGGATTTCAGCCACGAGTTCAGAAACATTTTCCAAGACTGACAACTTAGTTCAAATGTCGGTATTGTAATACTGAACGGTTCCATTTAAGTTGCATGGATTAGGAGTGCTTACAGGTCTGATTCCATTTGTGCCGTGTGTCTTTGGGCTTTTGCAGCAACTTTAGAGTTCTGCCGAATCAATTTAGATTCTGGGAGAACCGTTGCGTATGTAGTTGTTTGTAAATGTGCTCGGTGAGTTTAGGGAAATATTAACCGGATCGGTGCACGTTCTCTTTATTGCATGTTTTTATTTATCGTTCTCATTTCACTGTTGTCTTCGTCCCCTTTTAATGTTAATTTTTCCATGGATATTGATGGTATGTATTTGATATTTTTTATTTCACTTGCAGTGTTCAAATTGAAACTTGACGTACTTTGCTAGGAGTGAACAATATTCTAATAAACTGTAATAATGGTGCAAAGTTACTTTATATTTCTGAAGCAGCAAATTCATTTATCATTGTTCATAAATTCTTTTTGTATTATATTTGCAAGAATCGGCAAGAGTAAGGCTACTATGTAGTCTCTTGTTTTGGTGCTAGCTATTGTAATCTGTGAACTGTATCAAATTTCTGTAATATAAATCTCAACCTGTAACTATCTGTGTATAAAGGCAATAAAGATTAAAAAAAGAGAAGATCAAAGATCAAAATTCGTATGCACAAGCGGACATGTATTATTCTGTTTATTATATAGACAACCATGAATTATTAAATATTATTTATCAATTAATCAATAATTTAATTATTTATTTATAAATTAATGATTTAATTAATAGTTATTAATTTAAAAAGGGTAAATGCGCTCGATGCTGTAATGATAATTTCCTATTGGCTGAGACTGCAGTAGTCATGACAACCATGATATCTTCACATGTGAAAGATAAAAATGGTATCTTCACTGGATACCAAATTTTCGTCACTGGAGAAATCCTTGTATTTCATCGGTGTCTATATAATAATCTAATATATTTCGAGGGCATAATTTCTTAAAGACTAAACGTCATTGGGAAAACTAGAAAACAATACTAATGTATTTGTGTCCAAAGAAGTCTGCAGGGACCTTTAATAAACTTCCATTCTCCTATATCAGTTTTAAAGTCTCAGTGTTTTGATACATTGTCAAAATGTGTCAGACGTCTTGACTTCCCAGGACTTTTCAAGAATAAATTGCAAAATTCAATTTCTCCAGTACTGTTCCAGGACGTGCCGCCAAATACTGATAAGGACGCCTTACAAAAGAACACAGAGTGTGGGTGCGATTCCCACTCATGGAATGACGCAGTTTTTTCAAATTATTTTGGATGAGTGCATTAAAACGTCAAACAACAGGGTGTGTTTCTTTTTTTCTGTTAAAGTGGTAAATTCTTAAAGAATACTTACCGCATCTCCCTTGACTCACAACCTCCAGTGATTCAAAGTATCTACAGGCCGTGTATTCCATGTGGCACCTGCTCTGGTAGGTAATTGAGTCCGAAGCACAAACGGGTTCTCTTACGTCCGGGCATTGTGGACATTCACACTTGGGCGTTCCATCTGGAGCCAAGGAACATCTGGCGTAGTGTGTAGTGCACTTGACAAACCTGCACGGATCTGAAGTGACGAGTTGGTGAAAATCCGTCAGAAACACGCAGGTATGAAGCGTTATTATGTTTAGCTTAACCAATGTCTTTCTAGTATTGGAAATTCACATACTCGGTCAATAGGCGGGTGGATTTTCAGTTATTGTCATTAAAGAGTCTACCAGTTCTTGATTGGCAGTTTGAGACAATGATTTATTAGCTTTGTGTCTTGAAGGTGTTTAAATTTGAAAAGCCTTGTTTGTAAACTTTATCTCAGCAAAAATCTGCCTATATAATCGTAAAAACATGTTTCGATTTCAGCTGGCAGACAGAACCCCTTGACTTTTTAAATTAAAAGACACCTTAGATTGGGTAGTTTACACTTCATTAGTCAAAACAAAATGATTTCAACTATAGCGACTTCGTCTTCAGCAATATCTATATTTTGGTAATTTTTTAACAGGTTTAAATTATCTTTTCTAACAACCACTTTTTGTTTAGTTCTTCTACAATATTTTGTTCAAAGGTACTTACCACACGTGCCGTCGGTTGCCTTGGTAACGTTCTTCTTCCTCTCGCAGGCAATTACCTTCATGATGCACTCACTGATGTACGTTTGTCCGTCAGTACCGCATATTACGTTCAGTTCAGCAGGGCATTGCTCACGCGTTGGACACGTGCAAGTAGCCTTGCCATCAGGACTCTCGTGACACTCAGCGTACACGTGACACTTGTGCATCGAACAGCCTCCCCCTGGAAAAGTGTAACAAAGAAAACGATGTAGTATTACAAAATTTACAAACTGAACCGTTAACGTTGCTTTGTAATCACTGCGTAGCTAAAATTTACTCTTACTATTACTCAATGTTAGCGGATCAAAAACTCAACCTCATAGATGAACTGTTTTCATATTTATAACTAGATTGTGTTTATGCTAGACAATACACCTTATTCCAAAATGGCGGCGATTTAATATTCTTTTGTCTACATTCAAATTATCCCTTCTTGCCTCGTTCTTGAGTTCAACTTTCCAAAGAATATTTTACTAGAAACGAGGCAAGAAGGGCTAATTTGAATGTAGACAAAAGAATACTAAAATTGCCGCCATTTTGGAATAAGTTGTATCAGATTATAGGATCCATCATTACTTGCTAATTAATGTTTACGGGTGAGAATAATTATTATGTAGTTGTAATTCCTTAACTCAACAGCAACAAATACAACAATTTTCATTAATAAGTCACAGAATTACATACAATGTTATATAATTACAAATTAACACTTAGATCACGTTGGACTTTCCAATATTTGGTTCAGCTTTTCTTTGTTATAAAGTGGGAAAAACTAAAATGTTTTACTCGTCACCAATCTCGTTCCCAGAGCCCGCGTTCCCTTTGGCCAGGGCTCTGGGAACAAGATTGACTCGTCACTGAATGCTGCGCATGCGCAAATCTTAAATATTAGAGTGAAATCGTACCGCAAGTTCCTCTGTTGGCCACCCTCAGCGTGATATCCTGAGTTTTACAAGCCTGGATTTGAAGATGACATTCGCTGCTATACTGCTGGCCGTCAGTACCGCATACAGGTTGAGGGGTATAGCTACAATCTCGTGCGTCCGGACACGCACACACTGCCTTAGAACCATCCTCCTTGCAAAGTTCATACGCCTTGCATTTCTTTGCTGTGCACGGCTCTATGTGAATGGATAACATGTTAAGTTTTGTTTTCAAATCTTGCTTTTATTTATTTATTTAAGAAAGAAAGAAAGAAAGACATAAATAACAAGACTACTTGCACAAGGCAGTACAGTTGACAGTTAAATAAAATATTTTCCTGGAAGGTTCTTTCTTTCAGACAAAGTTTTTCAATATTACCAGTTTTACATAATTTAAGTATATCTTAAACGACTCACTGCATTGTTCTTCTGCGACCACCACCAATCCACCATGCTGGGCCGCTTGTTTGTTCTTGCAAGCTTCTGCCAACATGTTGCACTCATTCGGATATGTTCTACCATCACTGCCGCACACAGGGATCCCAGACGCAGGGCATTCACTTGACTTCTTGCATTTGCATTCGTAACCGCCGTCTTGTCTTGGCACGCAGTGAGAACTCCTTGGACACTTTACAAACGCACAGATGTCTGATCGGAGAGGTAATGAGAGGGTCAAAAATACAGACTCTTTTAAAACAACCGGGTAATTATATGTTTTAATATACGTACGACACATTTCGAATAACTTGTGCATCTTCAGATAGAGGCACCACGATGTGCCTTTAGAGAAATTATAAACAGAACAAATGTAGAAAACAGATGTACCCAACGGAAATCGAGCCCACGACTCAACAATTTCATGACTGGTGCTCTATCACTGAGCTACCGAGGCAACTACAGTGTGATGAGTCAACATCATGACTGGTGCTCTATCACTGAGCTACCGAGGCAACTACAGTGAGATGGGTCAATATCATGACTGGTGCTCTATCACTGAGCTACCGAGGCAACTACAGTGGGACGGGTCAATATCATGACTGGTGCTCTATCACTGAGCTACCGAGGCAACTACAGTGGGACGGGTCAATATCATGACTGGTGCTCTACCACTGAGCTACTGAGGCAACTACAGTGGGATGGGTCAATTTTAAAGACCAGGCATTTGCCCCCAGACCTCTCGAACTCAATTTTATATTTGTCTCGGAATACTAGCTCATACAGAATAACGGAAATGTATCGGTCTATTAATCATTATTGCATATTACTAATAAATTGTTCTTCAGATATAAAATGATATTTTTATATAATCATAAACAAAGATGCGGTGGTAAAATTGAACTGCTAGAACGGGTCTAAGACTAAGAGACTGGGGAATAGGGAGAATAGGGAAATATCTTAAATATGAAGTGGATACGCTCGGTTTTTTCATAATATTATCGATGAGAATATCCTTTTCTGCGGACCTAGGGTATCGGCTTTGTGTTTTCTATTTTGGTCGAGGGCAAATGAGCACTTTCTAAAAATCTCCACGGCCGGTAGTATACAGATCTGATTAACTACATCATCTAGGAATTTTGAACAAATTTGAACAAAGCTGTAGACTGTACCATCACAAAGCAAGGGAAACAGAAAACCACTGAACTAACCGCAATATCCTTTACTTTGGAGTTTAATGCTCCTTTTCTTCTTGCAAGCCTTTGCCTTCAACACGCACTCATTCAAATAACTTTTGCCATCTGATCCACAGACCAGGTCTATCGTCTTGGGACAGTTCTTTTCATCTGGACACACACACTTAGTTTCCCCGGTTGACGTGAGTCGACAGACAGCGTAGTTATTGCATTTTATATTCTTGCAAACGTCTGTTAAACAAATTACAAGATGTAAGTAGTCATAGTCCACTATATATATAATATTCATATCTCAATTTATTTGTTTTAGGTATTATAAAATTCATGACTTGTTTGAAAAGAAAGGACTGTGTACTAGACTACGACACAATTTTTATGCAAATTTTACTCGATCCAGTTCAGTGAGGAGGTAAAATATAACAAACGTGTTGAATTAATTGGACAAAACATGTCCGAATAACACCAGTCCACAGAGACCTGAAACGATTACCAATTTAAGTTATAAAAATCGTGAATTCTGTCAACATCACGTCTTCCTCTCTCTATTTTAACCTACCGCATGGTCCGCGACTGACTGGGACGATGTATTTTCCACTCTTGCACGATTTAGCCTCCATTAGACATTGATTGATATAGGTTTTTCCATCGGTGGCACAAATGGGATCATCCTGCAACCTGTCACATTTTCGTTGGTCAGGACACTTGCAACCAACTGTACCAGCCGAAAAGAAGCAGGACGCGTAATTCTGACACATTGTCAGTGAGCAAGAAATGGACAACAGTCCTGCAATACAAGCGAAAGAGCAGCTAAGTTTCGTTACCTTCTCATTGAAACAAGAACGATATTAGAGGATAAGAAACAAGGGCACTGTGATCCGGATTTCATTCTATGTGTTGCAATGTTCTCTCACAAATGAGTGCGGCAACCGTGGTTCAATGATGAATTTAATTTTCCAATTGTAAAACAATATTTTACAAACAAGTGCAGCAACTGGGTAAAATGTTTTACGAAAAAATAAGAAAGATATGTTACAACATGTTCATGTTTGCTCCTAACGTCCTTTCGTGAAAACACAATAAAATTAATCAAATGTTGTAGGGACATACCGCACTCTCCTTTTCTCCAGCTGAAGTTTTGTCTCTTTTTCTCGCATTTCTCTTTCTTGGCTTTACATTCATTGCCGTACGTTATACCATCACTGCCACAAACGGATTCTCCACCACTTGGGCAAGACTTTGCACACTCACACTTTGCAGTGCGGTCAATCCTGTTAACTACGCAAGTAGAATCCACGCAGATTGTCGTTGAACAGGCATCTTTGACATGACAAATACGATTTACAATTAGAGTAATTGCTTCATCTTTGACATGACAAATACGATTTATAATTAGAGTAATTACTAGAAAACTCTGGAGGCAAAGGAAGAGTGAGTTACAAAACTGCATTACAAAACCGTTACAATTCAATCTCAGTTCTTTACGACTATACATGAATGAGATTTGAATTACTTTTAAGTAACCAATTCACAATCGGCATTTCAAAGATCACACAAATTCTAAATAATTTGCCGGAACACATCCTGAAAAGCCACGTCACCTACAAAACGTGATTTTGCATAACCTTTATAGAGTTCTTCGATTTAACTATTACTATTACTATTATTATTATTATTATTATTACTGTTATTATTATTATTATTATTATTATTATCATTATTATTATTATCATTGTTGTTGTAATTACAGTAGAACTCTGTAAATACGGTCTTCAATGGGTCAAAAAATTTGGCTGCATTAACGGGTGGCATTATAAACGTTTGTACTATTTGGGATTTTAACATGTGGCCGTTGGCCGTATTAACGGGAGACCGCATTAGCGAGGGCTTTTATAAAAGATGCTAAGTGGCCGTAATACCGGGGTGACCGTGTTATCGAGGTCGCCGTAAGGCGGGATAACAGTGCCATTACTGTTAGTTTCATTTACTTTATCGTGTACTCACTACATGGACCGTTATGAAGCTTTTTAATAGGTTTCTTCCTGCCGCACGCCGCGACTTTCATCAGGCACTCATTATCATACGTCTTGCCGTCATCACCACAAAGTTGTGCAAAAACCTGGGGACAGGTATCAGCCTTGGGACATGAACACTGCGCACCACCCGTCACGGGATCCTTGGTACATTGCCCGTAGTACACAGAACACTTAGTGAACGAGCAAGAATCTGGAAAAGTGATAGGTTGTAAATTAGTGGCAAGGAAACTCGGGACATTCCGTGGCACTAAAACAACAACATTTGGGGTTTCAAAAATAAATATTCTATTTATGTTTGCATGCATTTATTGTTAAAATGCTATGGTTTGTTGATTTACAAAATTTAAAATTTCTAAAAACTAAACGTTTTTGACTTAAAAATTTTAAGTTTTATAAATCAACAAACCATAACATTTTAACATTTTTATCAGGCGAGTTATGAACAGCATTTATTGTTTGTATGAACTCAAGATATTCTTACTGCATTCTCCCACGTGCATAACATTGACATCAACGCGTTTCTCGCATGCTTCCGCCATCAGATGACACGTGCTATTGTACGTCTTTCCATTAGAGCCACAAACTGGATCCCTTTCTTGTTGACAGGAGTCCGTCCTTGTACACACACAAGCCGTGGAGCCGTCAGATTGAATTTTACATTTTGAATGGAAGTTACATTTGGCCAACATGCACGGGTCTATTGTAATAAGAAAATAAAACTTTTTAGCATAATCTTTTTACAGTTAATATCATCATCATCATCATCATTAATAGCATCATCATCATCATTAATAGCATCATCATCATCATCATTAATACATCATCATCATCATTAATACATCATCATCATCATTAATACATCATCATCATCA
>JAOEJH020047634.1:0-10521 GCA_025448215.2 Palythoa grandis
TAAAACAAACCGGCTTGTGGCGCTTGCTGTCCTACATGCCCAAGTATCTACACCGTTGTGATGAGATTGAGTTAGTTGTGATGTGTCTGATTGGGTAGTGTAGTCAAAATTTGCTGTATCACAATATTAACTTACGGAACTGTAATAATAGACCTCTTTCATAAATGGCGGTAATTTCAATATTCTTTTGTCTAAATTCAAATTAGCCCTACTAGCCTCGTTTTGGGTAACATATTCTTTTGAAAGTTGATTTCAAGAACGAGGCTAGTAGGGCTAATTTGAATGTAGACAAAAGAATATTAACATCACCGCCATTTATGAAAGAGGTCTATAGCTATTGGGAATCTGCACTCAACCTGACTCAACATGAAAACAGACGTGATTTTGTATCGTTCCCTATCATATTCCATCTTCATTTTCATTTTCTTTTTTCTTGAGGTCTTTTCATGCATATTTTGTATTTAGTTCGCTAGGAAACTCAAAGGTTAATTAAAAATTTCCCTTAAAATTTCCTGATTTACATGCTTTTTTTAGCCAAATGTTTTTTGTTCTTGTGAGCTGGTTAAAGGAAAAGTGAGCACATGTAAGGGAAAAGCTAACTATACTTCTCAATCAGATTCCAGGTTCCCTTGCTGGATTCCGAACTGGATTCTGGGTTCCCTAGATTCGGTTATGGATTCCTCAGATGGATTCCGGATTCCGAAAAGGAAAAATTTCTGGATAAAAAATTATATTCCACTCCAGAACTCGTATAATCCTATATGATGCGATATCTTGTACTAAAAAGAGCGAACGGCCAGCATTCCCGTTGGGTTGATAAAATCACATATATATTTTAAAAATGTACATATTACTTCCACTTCTACTCTGTTCGCACGACGACAAAAAATGTAAATTGGCGGCTGCAAAAAGTTTGAAAAGTTTGCAATCACCAAGTTTTTATTTTGGTAATCCTGTTCGCACATAAACATGCGATCGAGACTTTTCGTGTGACAGATATGCCACTTATTTTATCAAATAATTACCAGGATCAATTTACTTTGCCAAACATTGTGGAAACCGTTTGCGCGAACTCCAAGTCTGCGCATAAGAAAAATGCTGCCACGAAACGAATATATCATGCTTTTCTGCTTTTACCTGGTTGTGCAAAATTTGTTCTTGCTACATCAACAATTTGCGTTAATTTTGATAGCAAAGATTCGCCTGTTGCAAATTTGGAAGTTTTAATTCAGCTGAGGAGACGCCCTCACCGACGACGTTTTCATACGTACTGGATATTTCCTCGCCGTCTAAATTCGTGGTTTGAAATCCATCTGAGCCTGCGCCATGTTCCCGAGACCTTGTTCCTCTGACATATGAGAATGGAAAGAGAGTCACTCGACAATTTACTAGGACTACTACAAGGTTATCTTCAAAGAGAGAACACTTGCTTCAGAGAGCTGAGATTGCAAACCCCCCGAGATGATTTATATCGAATAGCACCAAATGGCGGGAAAAACATACTGCCACGTACGCTACTAATAACCCGTTGCAAAATTTGATGACTCGTTAACGGATGAATGTCAAGGGACAAAGGATTTTCTCGCCTGACAAAAAATTTACGGCCTCCAAAGTTAGTTGACGGTTTCATTGAAGTTTGGTGGCATTCGCAAAAATTTTGGTAAGCAAAATAAATCGTTCGCACTAAAAGTTGGTTCGTGATGACAGATTTTTTCGCAAAACAAACAAAATTTCGTCTAGTGCGAACAGGCCCCTAGTATTTAAAAATCTTATCCGCCTAGACTATTTGCGCGCTAGATTGCATAATGTAAATATGTTTTTATAAACCAATCAAATAAAACTTGAACTTGAAAATTGAAATTGAAAATTGGCGTTGTTTGTTCCGCAGTGCACTTTGGCCAACTTCTAACGAAGAGTATGGAATGTGTCTGTCTTCCTTGTCTCGATCTACCTTTGTCAACGCGTTTTTAGTATATTTTTTTAATTGACAAACATAATCTGTCAGTTGATTGAACTCCCGTTGATCCTGTTAACTTGTCTGTTCCTCTGTACGACAATGAATGGCACAATGTCAAAGGTAGGCGGTGCGATTTACGGTCTGGCATTCGAATTCCAACCACGTTCGATAAACGGAGGAAATATTTCGAGCTTTGAAGATATCAAATCCCGCTTAACAATAACTTTTCACTTTGAAAACTCTCTATTCCATGAAACAACACCTGGCAAAACAAGCGTTTTTTCTTTTTGTCACTTCCCTTTTGTGAAAATATTTTTGATCTAAGTAAGTAAAATGTATCTATTCAGCCTCCCTCGATATTTTCTAAAACAACTAAAATTTGGGTAAAACAAACGTGTTAGATAGCGAACACTATTTAAACTGTAGTACGTGTGTTCTAAAAGACAAAACGTATAAACCACTACAGGCTGATATGTTCGGACGGAGTTTTTACAAAATGTCTTTATGTTATTGACTATCACAACAAAATGGTTTGTTAGTTTTTATAACCTCAAGACTTAAAAGTTATAGTCAGCTCTCGTCCATTCTTTTTGAGAAATAGATTTCACTTTTTGCTTCTTTATAAACGCTCATGACTGAATTATATGTTTTTCTAATTATCATCGCTTTTTAGCCTGTTTCTCCATAGATAAGCTGGAGAAGATACTGATTAGCATTTTTAAAAATAATCTAATTTCCGCAAAACGATTTAACTAACTGAAGAGAAGTCATTATACTTTTGTCAGTTCATCAGAAAGGGCGAATATATTCCCCCCTTTTATTTGGTGAACAAGGAAGCTATTTTCTTTTGCTTGCTGGAGCAGTTATCTACGAAGGGAACATTTCTGTTCATTGCTTTTAAAACTGACATCATTTCATAATCCGATTCTAACACCGCACATGCTTGTTAATGACACATACATGGTAAAAACGTGTTATACTGATACAATAGATTGGTTGTTTTTGTAATGTTTTGCTAGGTTTAAAAGACGCCTGACCATACTCCATCCTTACACATATTAAACTTGTCTAAAATTACGTACATAAAATTATGAAAGTTTGATGTTTATCTGTTCAGTATCTACAGTATACCTTTTACAGTAATGATATAGTTTTTCCGGCTCCGATGCTACATGCTAGGTCTTTCTGAAATAAGAAATGAAGTTTGCTAATAAAAAGCTACAAGTCCTACAAAACAGATCGTTAAGTCGTTGCTTCTCCACTGACAAGTTACAGCTGGTAATTGAAAATAGTTTAAATAAGCCCCGACGTGATTTAACTAAGTGAGTGGCCAAAGTTCTTTTTTTCTCAACGATTCAATTGATATCTCATAAATTTAAAAGTCTTTCAGTTTTTGCTGGTACGTTTAGTCTAGTATTCTTCTTTCCGTTAGTTAAAATTCCACGGATTTCCATTGCAATTTACGACCGATCAAATTTTGAACAACTAGGAATATCGACACACATTAAACTAGACGAAGTAGCTCTAGGTTTTACCACCTTATCGCATAATTAATGCAACTATTGCTAGTTCTTAATTAACGAAAAAATCAAACATCGTCAATTTATTGTTGTAACCGGTTACAAATTATCACAAGTACAAACCTTTCTTGTCGACGCCGATACGTTTTCTTTTGCAGGACTTGTGATATCCTGTTGCTACACTTTGTCTTTGACTAGTTGATAATGTTTGTGAAGAGAAAAACAGTGTCAGTGGTTCAAAAGACTGTTGAAACGTGAGAGTTTTCAGCACTAACGGTATCCTAGAAACGCCATAACTACTGAAAGTAACTCATCAATTGCATGAACTGTTTGCTTGGCCGTGTACTTGAGTTGTTTCCGTTCACTCTATGAAGCTACACTTGACAAAAACCTTATACAAACAAAATTCACATCAAGGATGTGCGGTTGTCATGGGTTATCAGTGACAAATCAAAGCCTCAAGGGGCTTAGTTTGATTTTTGAGTGATTTCAGCTGATAAAGAAGTCGGCCAGATACAAAATAAACCGGTTAGGGCCATTATTGCTTTTTACCATGTCGTCAAAACTACAGTGCTCGATCGATGAGCGAATTCTGTCAATAACTTGATGGAAACATTAACTTTTCAACTCACAACTTAAAATGTTGCCATAAATTTCACGCTGATTAATTTATTAAATTTATTAGTTAACACTGATAAATGAAAAACCCAACACTGCCAGCTAATAAACACAGTTTCCAAATTTTTAGAAGAAAAATGATATTGCAAAAACTGTTTTTTTGTGCACCAATTTTCTTGAGTTCATTGAATTGTCTGACGATCAAAAACTCAACTGGCTCAGTGTGTTAGGAAGCGGACGGCTTTGCAAAAAAATTGATTCAAGGAGCTGGAGTGAAAACAACTCGGCAACAGCAACAAAAAAAATTCAGTTATAGCAAAGAAATGAATGCAGTCAGGAAGCCGGCAAAATTTAAGATATCGGCAAGATTGTAAATATCTGAGCATCTTGCGAACAAATGTCATCACTTCACTGAAGTTCAGTAGAGTGAGAAAAAAATACGAATCAGCCGCCATAAGAATTTCAAAGGCGGCATTTTTCGCTTCTAGTAGGCTATAACTTTTAGCCTAATATATTTAGGCAAGCCTAAAAACGGAGCTCCCGATTTCATTACAACGTACGTCGAAAGTCCCTTCCACTTCTCCCAGGGTCCGTTCGGGCGGTCGTTCGCTACGTGATAACCAAATTTTCTCTGATGGATAGTTTACCAAATTTTGTTACCCATGGTACTCCGCGAGAGCTCCGCTACTTGAAGCTCAGCCAATCAGATAGCAGCATTGATAATAGACCACCAGTTGGATTTTACTAATCAACAATTATTCCTCGAGCCCGAATGGGCAACGAGTACGAGTCAATGGCCCATGAGGCCGAAGGCCGAATGGGTTATTGACTCGTAGACCATGAGGGCGAGAGGAATAATTGTTTTAGTAATATCCAGCTATTAACTTTTATTCATTTTGCCGTGAAAATACAAGTCAGCCGCCATTGTTTTGACTTTCAAAGCCGGCGTTTTTCGCTACTAGTAGGCTATAACTTATAACCCACTAGTAGCTCAGCCAATCAGATCGCAGCATTGAAAATAGCCCACTAGTTGGATTTTACTAATGACTCATATGCACGAGTCTGGCGCGCGATATAAAGAAAACAACCACGAATCGCAATCCAAAACCAGAACTGCATTAACATGCAGTTTTTCAAAACAATTCAGGTCGGAAAACGCAAGCCCTTAACAAAATTTGTTTAAAGAATCCTTAACAAGAAAAACCAAAAACATCAGAATAAATGAATAAATTAAACGGAAGTGTTTTAAAAAGAGTAACGCGAACAGATTTTTAGTATTAAAAGGCTAAAGCGTAAACATTCAATGAAATTTGTCAATAGCTGAAACACGAACCGTAAAAGAAAGCTTGACATCCTACTTTGATTTAGAATTACTCGACAGTCCCTCGGGAAGCAAGTTCGGTAATTCAATAAAGAATTAGAAGGGCTCAACGGGTGAAGTATTTTCATACGTCTACCGAGACACTAAGATTGCTCGATTGAGTAAACATCGCCATGTTGTCAATGAAAGGAGTCGTAGATGCTGCAATTTTTTGCTTACTGGCCCTTACTGCGTTCACTTCACCACTGCAAAACCAACCACTGATATTCAGTAATTGTAAATCCGGTATTCAGTAAATACAGTACTAGTAGAGTTTTGAGTCTTTGATGTCATTCAAACGAAACAAAAACCTTACAAATTGCAAATGTTGTATAAAAGAATACTAAACTTCAAACTTGATTGAAAGGCGCAAAAGTTTCGACTTATGTCGGTGCGTACGTCAAAAAGCCCGCCAAGTGTAGATTCTGATAAATCGCAACTTTCGCTGGTGTAAAAGTTTCCAAAATAATTTTGACTCATATATCCAGTGGTTTGTATTTAATAAAACAATTATTCTACTCACGTCTTGTTGGATATGAGATGAAAATAGCTAACTCGCCCCTTCGCTTCTTGTCGGCTATCTATCACCTCATATCTAACGCGCGTTCATGGAATAATTGTCAATTAACTGCCAAAACAGCAACTAAGAGAACCGGCGTGAAACTAGACCAAAGGAAAGGAGCCCTTTAAATTTGTTTTTTCTATTCTGTTAACACTCCGTGTCGCCGGATGGAAAGATAAGTAACTCGGACGCTTCTCAGACCCCTTTGAGTTTGACGGCTTCTTGAATTTCCAATCCAGTGATTTTGCTTTTTCCAGTCACTTAACTGAGATGGTCTCTCTATGTCGCAAACACCCCAAATGAAATAAAGCTTAAAAGGGTTTTTGTACTTGACAGTCAAGCGGCATAGTATAGCATTTTTGAACTGATATATATCAATGGCGTATATACGATTGCTCTGCTTCATTTTTATGTTATGTTTGTTTTGCAACACGTTTGAACTGCACAGTATTAAATACACGAAGAGCTGTCACTCAAGTTTCGTTAACTCAGTAAAACAATAAACGCCCCCTTCTCACCCGCCCAACCTCCTCTCCAACCCCCTTTCTATAAAGAAAATAAATGACGATTTTGGATCATGTAACATACATATGTAATACGTTAACAAGAAAACAGGCTGTGCCTCTTAGCTAAGAGTGGCTTGCCAGGGACCGGACATACATGGGACCGTTTTCAAATTTCCAGTCCGGCATCAGATATTTACCGCAGTAAATCAAAATGCATCGCCTCAGTAGTAGTATATTCAGCAAGTGCGCAATAGATTATAAATTGAATATAAAATTAACCAATGCGCACATTTAATACAAAACAAAGGAGACGATACGCTTTGTTGATCTACCCATAGTGACCTACCCTCAAAAGAAACCGGATTTTACGTTACGTAACACCGACCGTTAGACGTTTTTTTGCAATTCATTCGTAGCACGTCACGTATTAGGTGACCCAATCCGGTCGGAACCGGTTTCAAAATGACGTAATGTTTTATTTTAAATTCACCCGGTCAAACCTGTTTGAGTAACCAAAACCAATTTGCGCCGGCGATGAGTTGGTTTTGCACGACCTTTGCCCATATTTTGTCATAAATCGCATACAAACCCGTAAGTCTAGTTTTCGCGACTGTCAAGCCGTTTTTTCAGTATTTGCTGCTATATATTCAAGCGGTCATTTAGACCTGTTCATTTCTATGCACAGAACAATGCAGTAGGGAGTCCTCTTGTGCTGTGCTCAGTCATGGAAAACATGTCTAAGTTCCAGACAGTCTTGAGGCCATGTATGTGAATAGCTGTGGTTTGCAGGTTTGCAAGAAACTGAATGACGTTGCAATTGTTACGAGACGCTGTTGTGATTTTTGGATGGCTTGGGGCCAGTTAAATTGTAAAATGTCACCCCAACGCGAGAAAATGGATTTAATCCTACGTCCCTGACTATGATCCTGAAGAAGAGAGGAAATATGTTAGATATTTAGATGCTAATAATTGATATGGCTGGGCCGTATGAGTAAAGCGCTACCGACTGGTGATTTTGAATGGTTAAACAAAAAAGAGATCGGAGCTTTAGACGTTAAGGACGTTAATTATGATTGTGAGGAAGGTTTAATACTCGAAGTTGACCCGGACTATACCTGCAGCATCTGCCGGCATGACCTCCAACCACTACCCCCTGGCAACTGGAAAAATGAAAATATCGCGAGATATGCTATCCCCTATTGTCAAAAACTCGCAGAAGATTTGAAATTCAGCAAAAATGTTTCATGCACGGCTAAGCTCGTCCCGAAACCTGCAGAACAAGTCCCACTATGTTGTACACTATGCAAACCTCATGCTCTACCACTGAAAAGAAGCCTGAAAAAAGTTCACCGCGTTCTACGATCTCAATGAGAGCCATTGACTCAAGTCCTACATTGAAAAGAAAGTGAGCGCCTAATGATTACTGGTAGCCCGGACTGCCAACCTCAACCGCCCCATCTACGTTGCATAAGAATAGCTTATTTAATGCGAAACAAAGTCGATTTTAGCAGGTGGTCTTAAGATTACGAATTGCATTGTATAAAGTTAATCAATGCGTACATATTCATGAGTTTGACCCAACTTTTGTACGAGGCCGGCGTTTAATCGGGATCCAGTGTTTATTGAAATGCAATTTTGTGTCATTTCACTCAAACTTACAGTGATATATTGTACGGTGACTGCATTTTGCAATCACGACTTGTAACAAATAGAACAGAAACGATGTACAAACAATTAATAAGGGAACAAGTAAAACAGATCAACAGAATTTATACTGATGTAGGAAGCTAATAGTAAGTTATTGGTAAAATGCCGCCAACGTCCTCCTCGTTCGATGTGCTATGTTGTCACACAAAAGAACAAATTATGAACAGACTAAAACATTGTTAAAATATGAAGACGCTGTAGGGACGCTCGAGATTTCATAGACATTGAGCGCTGCCGCATCAGAAAAAGAAAGTGCATCAATAATGCATATAGCATGCACGGACGCGAACTTCCCTTTGCTATACGTATTTTGTTGTAAAGCGTGCTGCGGTCTACATTTATAAACGCCGGCAGCATTTATTTAAAAGTTAGCAGCCGATTTGACTCGGTTTAATCGAGAAAATACGGTATATGAAAATTTTAAAAGTAAGAATCTGTGCTCGAACGTAAAAATTATGAAAAATGGGACAACATTTGATTTTGCTGCTTGACATTGTATACATTCGCTTACTTAATTTTTCCGTTGTGAAGACAAGCTTTGTGTAATATACTTATTAATACATTACTGGTCTATTGTAAGTCTCAGATTGAGGGAAAATGCAGGAAAGTCTGAAAATTGTCTTCGTAGACTCAACTTCAGTAAGTTGATTTGCGGAAAACTAACTTAAAACAGTTTTTTTAAAGCTTTTAAATTATCTCACATCTTCCTCAACGATAAATGGACAACTGGGCAGTAAGCTCGGAGAGTGCTTTATTTTAAAACTGTTTTCTTAAAATAATGAAATATACTGATAACTTAGCGATGAGCCACGTTACATTTGCGTTATACACTGCGCCGTGGAGAAAACGACTTTCCATTTTTGTTCACAATATTAAGTAAAACAAAGCTGATGTCCTATTCTATCTGTCTTCGGTCATCTTCATGTCTGAGGGTCGGCAATCCATGAAGCGGGCTGTAGAAAAATATAAATGCAATTCTGATCACATCGCTTTTTTGCAGCACTCTCCCGCCTGTTTCTCCTTTACAGTAAGAATCAGTTCAAGCGTCCAAAACTGACGACGGCCTTCTTCTTGTCTTTATCTTTCCTTTCTTCCTTTTGGTTTTCTGCTTATGGTTTCACTTTATCCTCTTCGACTTCCGTCCTCTCTCCCTTTGCCCTCATCTTCTTTTAAAACCGTTTGTTTGCTTCCAGATTAAAGAATCAAGTTTAAAATTGTTGTTGATTTTTTGCCAAGTCAGAAAACTATTCAGAAAAATAAAATAAAAAACTGATTCGTAAAAATTAGGATGGCCGGTCAGGACTGCAGTTTCTATTTCAAATGTTCGGAAATGTTATGTCCTTACCGAGTCTACTTTGTAACGTTATAGAACAGCTTTGACAAAATTTAAGCGCATCAGTCGTTTTTCTTAAGAAGCTGCTAGATGTTGGTCTGATATACGAAAATGCAAGTTCAGGGGCCAATGTTGTGACAGTTTCAAGTTCAAGCTCAAAATCGTTTAGCTACAAAAACTTCAGTTAATCAAAATAACCCAGTCAGACGGCAAACTTGTTAGTGCCTTTTCCACATCGGTGTTTGCTGCATAGACGTTGTAAAGCTTGTATAAACAGCAGCCGAGAGCTTCAGCACCTGCCTTGATTATCGTGTTACACTCAAGTGTTACAGCTATGCTGAACTAGAATTTCTGTATAAATAATGTATATAAATAAATAAATAAATAAAATAAATAAGTATCATTTTGAGACCCAGAAATCTAACTGAATTAGATTTCTTGGTCTGAAAATGGTGCTTGAGAGTAACAACTTGTTCTGAGAAAAGTGCTTTTCAACCCTTAAATCTGCAAGATTAATTTTTCTTCAGCTGTGTGTCGAGTATTTGCAAGTTTGATCTTTTTTCTTTAGTTAATTTTTAATTATCTTTGTTTCGTCACAGACTGTAAATAGTTGTAATATATGCGTAAATGTGCAAATTGATCGATTATCTTGACGTCCGACGTCAATGAAATGATTTGAAATCTGCTGAATGACAGCCATAGGTCTGGCGATGAAAAAAAGCAATACACACACAGTCTATTTAAACAGCATTCCACCGAAACAGAGTGTTTTTTCTCAGCGTTGATAAACAAAGAGAAATGAATAATTTTGATGAAGCGGATCAATGTTAAATCAGAGTTTCGATTTTCTCTGAGTCTGAAAATGACGAATTTCCCCGGGTGGGGGACTCCCCATAAACGTAGACGGGGGTGCTCGTCGAGAAAATTTATTTTCAACCCTAAGGGATAGCAAATTGGG
>JAOEJH020047733.1:0-10520 GCA_025448215.2 Palythoa grandis
ACTATCGCCTCAATATCATTTGATGACTTTCAGCTCATTCAGGCGATATTAATAGAAAAATACCCCATGTTTTAACACCTATTTCTTAAAGGCACTGTAGCACCCAAAAGAAAAGGGGCAGGCCATTTGTGGCCGTAAATTGTGCACATATTATGGGGGCATTGCGGAAGTGGCTAGGGGCATCCACGGCAAATGCCGTGTGGCCGTCGTACATTTCAAGCCCTGTTATTTCTATGAATATGAAAATGTAAATGCTCCACGTACCACTACATATCTTGGTACTGTTGTCAAGAAGCTTTCTACCATCTGGGCAGGCACATGTATACCCACCAGGCCTTACAAGACACAAGTGACTGCAGCCACTAGTACCACTGGAACAAGGACTCTCCCCTGTTTAAAAAGTATCAGAAAAAAAATAACATTTTAACTTAGGCTACAGAAATGGTCCAACACGAAATTCTGTACGATCTAGGCCAGGTAACATTCAATTGCAGGAGCTTAAAGGCGACGACGTTGAAAGAGTGATTTGGCGGCGTCCTCCGCAAAGCACAACGTGAGGTGAGTTTTCAAACATTTTCCGAAAAATTTCAATTGCAATTGGCATGATACTCAAGTATTGCATAGGGACAACTTTTTACGAAAATGTTTCGAATCTTCTATGATTTTTTACCCAGAAAACAAAATTTTAGCCATGGCTTTCAGGCAATAGAACTCATCACTGCTTAACTAAAAAAGGCGGGAAATATGGCACGCACGCCACCAAACGTCACCGTCGCACTTGAGAATCGTAAACTTAACCTTTCACAGGATGGCGACGTGACTTTGTGACGTGAGCCAACGGCGTCGTCGTACGAACGTCGTCAATTCGTAAACTCCGTATTTACTAGTTCTACGCCATACTTGCGTCAAACTTAATTACTGCTACTATTACTACTACTATTACTACTACTGTTACTACTACTACTACCACTACCTACTATTATAACTAATACTATTACTTGTGCTACATGCTACTACAACTGCTACTAATAATATAGTAACAATAACGATAATGAAATTAATAATGATGTAAAAAGGTTATGTTAAACTGCTCACCTCCTTGTCTACCAGGAGAAAATACTCGTATTTCCATCAACCCGTCAAGATTTGATCTCAAAACCGAAACAGACGACAGGTTCGTTTTGTTGACACGTTTAAGATCCTTGCTGACCCAATCAGCCCAGTAAATAAATCCCCCAAATACATCCAAACCGAAAGGATGCAACTGTCCCTTTTGAATGACATTCCTTAGGTTGCCATCCAAGTCAGACTTCTCAATTCTGTCAGTTTTGGCGTCAGTCCAATAAAGACGCCCTGCTTTGTAATCGATGGCCAGTCCATTGGGCCAGCCAAGTCCATTCCCAGTTATGACTAGTTTTCTATCCGACCCGTCCATGTTGGCCCTCTCTATTTTAGCTGGTGATCCCCAGTCTGACCAAAACATTATACTGTACCAAAAAGTAAGAAACAAAAATAAAAGTACAAGTTAAATAAATGCTGGTTTGATCAACAGCTTTCATTATCCTCTAACGCCATCGTCACTTCCAGTATGACAAATCGATAAACTTTGTGGGGAAAGACTTATGTGTACTCGGGATGTTTGAATTAACACTTTGATGTCAAAGCATTAAAACTGCTATCTTTTTGGTTGTTTAAGCAATTACACGAACAAAGTGAGCAGCCTTTCCCCACGAAATAATCCACCATGTTGGAAGTGACGTAGGTACACGTGCTCATAGAGGTGGCTTATTGTCCTATAGGGATGGAAACTACCTTAAGCACTCTAGCTAACAAAAAAGGATGCGACAACTACCGAAAAGTTCACTAGTCTTAATTTGGTATGTTGGCCTTCAATGCTGCTTGCACATGCATTCTATCAAGAGTTGGTCGGTCGTATATTCTGTTGGTGACAGATTATTTGCGGTAAAAATAACACCATTTGTCAGTCACATCTTTACTGACAGAAAATTATTTCCACATTAATCGTTGCTCTTCTTAGGATTTAATTAACAACTATAAAATAGAGTGAAATCAATATAGCTTTCGCCAATGTGATATTTCAAAATTCTGTCACTGCCAGGTTTTTCTAAAAAATAAAAACCCATACCATTTGACAATTAAATATAATGGAGAATCTGTAAGATGCTTTCTTAATTTCTTTAAACTCGGTGCTTGAACTTAGAGATAACTTTAGCCAATTGAGTTGTTTGTAAATATAACTATGTCAAATGCAAGGAGAGTTATCAGAGTTTATACATACTTTACTTCAGCGCTACAGAGAAGTATAATACTTTTACCTGATGTAACAGAAACCTCAATGGAAACAACTGGCTACCAAAGTCAACGTGAAAAATATAGAATGAAGTTTTTTCATATAAAAGGTAGAAAACGAAAACACCTACTGCTGAAAGAAGTTGCAGCAGCGAGGTGTATTGTGATGTTTGGGATATCTTCTCAACAGAGCCACATTCGCCTTCCTCTTAACTATAATGTAGTCCCCTGCCTTACCCATTTCTTGGATGCAGCGCAATCGCTCGAGGAATTCCCAGTTCTTCTTTGAAAAGTGTCCTTCTAGAAGATCCATTTAACTTAGCAACAGAAATCTCATGTATGCCGGCATCAGTCCAGTATATGTTTCTACCAAGCCAGTCGACAGCAATTCCATCAACATTCTTTATATTGTCCTTTATCAACACTTCTAAGTTCTTCCCAGAGAAGTCAATCCTACTTATGTTATCAGTTGTAATATCAGATAAGTAAATTTTTCTCTCTCTTTCGTCGTAATCTAAACCAACTGCATTACCAAAACCAAGAATGGGCGTGATGGCTTCGAATTTCTCAGAAGGGTCCAAAAACACTCCTCGAATTTCAGTTCCTCGTGCAAATAACAGGAATGTGTCAACGAGGCTACAAGTTTTGTTATTGCTGTTTAATTTATACCCATTCCCACAAGCACAAGTACACGATTGATTTGGAGTAATTAAACAAAGCTGTTCACATCCACAGGTGTTTTTTACGCAGGGGCTACTTGTGAATGGCTGTCTTGAGACATGATATACATGCAAGTCCATGGGCTGAAGAAGTTTTCCTTTAATAACGACACTTTCATTTCCAGAAAACTTGTTAACTTTCACAACAGCATCCCTGTGCCAGTCAGACCAATACAAGAAGTTTCTGAAAACTGTAATTGCAAATGGATGAGCGAGATGAGGCCAAGTAGCAGTTCTACGAACTTGGGTTCCATCATAGTTTGCTGATCCGATGTAATCATAATGGGCATCTGCCCAGTAAATCATTTTCGTTGGATAATCCAGTGCAATTCCATTTGGCCACTGGACATCTTTGGTTATAAGTTCAGCTCTGTGGCTTCCATCCATGTATGCTCTTGAAATCCTGTGTGAGCCCCAGTCAGTCCAAAACAAGTAACTGTGTGGAAACCATAAGAAATGAAATCAACTAACATCATATACATATAAAAAAATGTTCGCAAATATTCATCAAACAAACCGCAAACTAAGAAAAAAAAACAAAATAGAACTAACAACGTTCTGAAAGACACAACTCCTGCAATCTATATGGCACAAAGTGGCGAAGACAAATGCATTGTGCATAATTAAATATAACGGTTTATGGAATTACAAGTTTTTATCTCTTGGATGATAGAGTTGCAAGGACAGTGCAGAATATATTCACCTTAACAAGATCTGCAGGTGTAAGATTAGTCAAAGGATGATAAAACAGAAGGAAACTCGATATTAAAAACAGAAAAGCTAAATTTTCTCTGTTTGCATGATTGGTATATACTTCAACAATGCAATTGTGATAACATAATTTTTGTCAATGTGGAATTCGCCATTCCTACTTGTTGGAGTGATTCGGGTCAATTCCACTCAAACACCCAGGAATAGGCCCTTTGTAGGAGTTGGTCATGTGCCTAGAAACCGGTGCGTTCACGTGTGATGAGTGTTTACAGAAACATCGACGTTTCGGAAAAAGATTTCCAACAAAAAGCCACCTGGAAAAAGATAGAAAATCAACCTGGTTTATCGTATTTGATTTGGTTAAGAGAAGTGCTCTGCTTTAAAGAACGGAAAAGGGCCAAAGATTTTAGTGGCTTCTTTTCGCAAGTCTACCTCCAAAACGTCAATGATTCTGTAAACACTCGTCGCTTTGCTTCTTTCCAAACGTAAACCCACTGTTGAACCTGCTCACCAGTTGCGTGTTGCTATATGGTATCTAGGCACGTCGACAACTCCTGCAAATAGCCTATTCACAAACCCCTTTAGGGCTGAAAATCAGCTTACCCAAACCGAGGATCAACTACTATTCCTCTAGGATTTGACAAGCCTGTAGTGATAAGAGACATTCGATATGTTCCATTTAGCTTGCACACGTCTATTCTATTAGCAGAGCTTTCTACGATGTAGAGATTTTGCCCAATCCAGTCAACAGCCAGACCATCTGGTACGGCTAAGCCAGTTGTGATGAGGAGTTCAGTCTATCAAGGAATGAACAAAAGTCATTATAAAATGTATTATTTTGTACGAGTCATGTAAGGAAATGTCAGATGCTAATACAAATATAACCGGACTTCTATTGTGCTTAGTAAGCAACAGTAACAAAAGTAACAAGTTAAACCTTTCGCTACCTCAAAACTAACACTACCCTTAACAGCCGCATCAGTACTGGTTTTCCAATAAGTTGATTTCTTTTCATTGTGGTAATTGCAATTTTCAAGAGTTTTTGAGGCCTAGAATTTTTCTTTCATATTTCAAAGAACATGTCTGTGGGAACCTTAAACGGACACATGTTTGCAACACGACGAAATTGATAATAAGGGATTTATTCTTCGAGGGCCTTGCAACATTACAACCATAAAACTAACTTCTCTGAGCTAATTTCGAAAACATTTTCTGACTCAATAATATTCAATTTTAAGATGATATGCACCTTCCACTCAGAGAGTTTACCACTTAAATCCTTCTTTGCTGTGGCTTTATATATTGCATTGTCTGTAACATCGCTCCAGTAAATGCTGTTTTGTCTGGCATCAAAATCGACAGCAATAGCACGTGAACGGTTTTCAATTATGACATCGTAATAGCTTCCATCCAAACTTATACCTCCAATATGTTTCCTGTTAGCTAAGATTATCCACGGTTTTTCTGTACCTATCACAAGAACAGAAACATGAATTATTACAAAACCTATACTCACATACGTCCATGCAATAATAAAACTACCACAAAACGAGAACTTATTAGGCTTATTGCCCAAGAATTTAAATCTGTACATACATAAACTATTAATGTTGCTGAAATTAAAATACGAAACAGTTACTGTTCATCAGCGACAGGAGGATGACTAGACTGTGTGCAGATCACGGGCATCGCTTTGGCTTCGTCCACTTGAGACTAGTACTACTAACTGTGACACTAACTGTGACATAACATTTTGTGCCTTGGTCTCCGCAGATTAACGAAATGTTCGAAAATGGTAAGTTTTCCTTTTTTACAAAAGTACTGTATACGTTATAATAATGATGGATGAAGAAATGACTCAGCTGCGTTTTATTAATAAAAATACTTGAATGAGTACTTAGGATGGAATTTGAGTTAATTTATGTACGTTTTACATTCCTCGATGAGCCAGTGGTCGGAAGAGGAGGTATAACTATTATAAAAATTACAATATGTCAGTCAATAGCATTAAGAAAATAAAAAAGAGGTGAAAAATGGCGCCTTACCCAGTGGCCTACAGGTTCTGTTTCTTTCCAAAACATAGTCGGCATCACATTTACAATAGTAAGATCCTGGTGTGTTGATGCAGAAATGGTCACACAAGGACCTGTCCTGAGTGCACTCATCAATATCTAGAGCAATGATCAAAAGTGTTGGTTTATAAACTACAAAGCAAAACCTTTCATAAACATCAATGTATGTTGTACCATTTGGGCATTGCAATGTATATATCGTGGAAAATCAGAGAGATGATTGATCGATTACCTTTTATCTATATTTTTTATTTCATCAAAAGATACTGGATACCTGGACTGACTATCTTTGCCGAAAAAATTTTGGATACGTTGATCGACAAACAAATATTCTAAGGGCTTTGTTTTTTGTTTTGAATTTTTGTGCGTGGTTTTTCTATTTACTAAAAACATGCATCGGTATGTTCCTTACAGAACTTGTTACGAAAGTGACAGCAAAATCCAAAACTGCTGTTTTCAATGATGTTCAGTCAAATTGTCTCTACTAATTTAGATCTCGTGCCTCTTCTAAAACTATGAATAAAATACCAAAAAGATTTATGAAGAGTTTCGTCAAAATCTGTTATACAGCGTTCTAACTCCAGACAAAGAGGAAATGGGCTGTACGTAACATTGATTTTCACAGAATTACAACCGTATTCCCTTTATTAGCTGAAACTTAACACCCATCCAAATAAAGAATATTTTCAGAATTTACCTAAACATGAAACATCATCTTTTGCAACTATGTAACCCTTTTGGCAATAACATTCGGCTCCCAATGGTGTTTGCCTGCACCTGTAAGAACATTTCTTTCTCTTACACGCCTGGTCCACTGAAAAGGAATTAATCAAATCACGAGTTAGAAAGGCGGCGTGGTTAGATCTCTGCCTTTCAGCTATGAGGTCTTGGGTTCAAATTTGAAGCTGGTTTAAACCTGGCTCTAGCGAGTGCTAAATATTTGTGTGACCTTCTTTCGGTCAAAGTTGACTGAACTTTCCCTTCTTACAAGGTCATTTAAATGAGTACCAGCTTCTTTTGGGCGCTAACCAGCAATAGATTAGTGTCCTGTCCAGGGGGAGTCAAAGATTTTCATCCGCTTGACAATACAGAAACCAGAAATTAACAGCAGCTTATGTGGGCCACTTAGGCTCGCAAAAAAATCAAAAAGGACGAGTTAGAAAACATTGCTGTTAGCTTGCTAAAGAGCGGACTAGCTCCCTCATGCTTGAAAAATGACTTACATTGGCTGACTCAAAGACTAAGTTGTGATTTATGATCAAGTTACCACCAAAAAAAAGAAATGGTTTACTTACAGCAATGTGGTCCTTCGTCAGAATTATCTCCGCAATCATTATTCCCATCACACACTTGTTCCAAGCGAATACAGTGGTTAGTACCAATACACCGAAACTGACTTGAAGCACAGCTCGACTCTAAAACAGTAACATTAAGACGAGATACTGAAGTGAAAATAAACTAGTCAGAAATCACGCTACCACATTAATTTGGAGATTTATTTAAAACTCATGGTGAAACACTCAAATAAAAATTATTCATAGATTTTAAGCAACTGGATCCGTGAGGACCTTCAGAAGTTTTTTTGACTGTTACTTTGTCCAAAAACTTCACAATCTTCTATTTAGTTTTGCATGCATGATAAGCAATGCACAACTTAAGTTCTCGGTAGTATAGTGGTTTTTGATTTTCCAGGAAATTTTCAGGACATTTCTCGAAATTCGATTTTTCCAGGACTTTTTTTTGACTTGGCGCAAGGTAAGCATCCCAAACATTTTGAAACTACTCTGCGACTTACAGGGGTTTCAAGACAACACATGCGACGTTTACTACGGTCGTTTCCAACGTTTAGCAGCAAAACTTTGCAAAAGGTCACTTCCTGACAATCACAAGCACCCATGATTTATTTTATACCGCTCACTCCCTTATTGTCAATCGCTTCCTAGAATAAAAATTTAAAAAATCGCAATGATCTGATCCATGTCATATCATGTTCCCTCTCCACTTCAGAAATCGATTGACACCAAAGATGAATCCCGTGCCTTTTTTATGTGTCGAAAAATGTATAAAATGTGAGTGGAAAAACTTTGCAGACGAAGTATGAATATCACAAGACAGCCGACGCCTACTTTTTTATTTCCAGCTCCAACTTCAAATCTTTTTGAAGCCCCTGACTTACTTCCTGTCGATTTATAGTTACTGAATATAATACCGTATACAGATGTATAATATATACACACCCTGAAGAAACGCACCACAGTTGGTTTCATCTGACTTATCCCTGCAGTCCAGATCTCCGTCGCATTTCCATAGCAAGCTGACACAACTTAATCCATCTGCACATGCGAACTCAGTCTTGGGGTTGCATTTATGTGCTAAAATTTTGTTTAAATAACAAACATGTTTTGCTTTTCTGTTATAAGAGTTAATTAAATTCTGAATAAATTCAAACTTTTTACAAGTTAACAAATCTTTTAAAGAACTTTGTAATAATATTTAAATAAGTTTAAAACGTGGTCTTTCCATGCGAGAAACGTTAAAAAAACGCGAGAATCGGAACTGGTCTTTCCATGCTAGAAACGTTAAAAAAAACTTGTGAAAGTTCTTTTCACATGTTAAGGTACAGCGTAAATTTGTCACTAAGAAGTAATACAGGCGTTTCGTTGATAATCATACATAAATACATGAATCTATCACTTACTGCAGTTAGCTGGTTCATCAGAAGAGTCGCCACAATCATTTTCTCCATCACAAACAAATTCTTTAGTAACACACTTTCCATTCTTGCATCTGAATTGATCTGCTCGACAGGTTCTTGGTGCTAGTATGAAATTTATATCACTATAAAAACGATCTTTTACGATGTATCAGTAGCTTGCCAGCCAGCTTTTCTGTATCACTGGCGCACAAGTCAAACAAGTGGCAAGCATTACTTAAGGAGAGACAGATAACAGGTTAGATATGCCACATACATGCACATGTTGAAGGGAAAGTTTTGCTCAGTGCCTTTTTAAATCCTACAGGTTATATAGTAGTCAAGTCAACTATGCTCAATTCCAGCTTAGAATATATAAAATACCATTGTGAAAAAAGTATATCAACCATAATAGTCCAGGGGTACTTCACTAGTAACATCTAGATGTATCAGATCATCATCCTTTGATTATTCATCATTATTAGATGATGATTAACCATCATCATGGTTGATGAATATCAACCAATCATCATTGACCAGTGTGATTCCACCTCAATTATGAGTTTAAAGTTCAAATGCCAACAACTCTTTTCAAAATAAAACTAATGATCCTTTTCCTATAACTTGGTAATTAATGTAATCATTTTTGGGTTTAGATGACTGGCATTGATTGATTTAAATATTATTTTCATCACAGTAGTCAAGTGGTTCTAAAGCATGTCATGAGGAAAACACTCAACACAACTTGTTCCAGTTGACTCCACTGTATACATGTGATGTAAATGAGTACAATGGATTAGTGTAACAAATCTACACCACATTCACTTATAACCTCAGCTTAACACAATGCTCTGGTGGGAATTTGAACTAACAACACGGTATGGTTATATACTGTGTTCATGAACTCGTGATAAACTTTTTTATCAGCATAATCTGGTCAGACACCATGATATCGGACAATAGGAGAAATATTACTGCTTCAGTAGAAAATGAAAAATTTGTACACAACTACTCGCAGGGGTGTCCCTAACAGCCGGCAGCCAGCTAAATTGACCTGCTACTTAAGTAGTTTTTCTGGCTACTTTTTCAGAACAAATGATTGTTTTTAAAGTTTTGTATCAAAGCCAGTCTGTCTCCATCAATGATCTACCCGGATACTTTTAGAAATCAACCACTAACTTTAAAAGTTATGGACAACTCTGCTACTTGGATTTCAGATTTAGCCATGACAACCCCAGAGCTCCAGGGATGTATCTAATAGCTGGTCCATGGTCCATTTCCTCGGCTGTAACGTTACCATGGACCGGCTATATTTTATTTCCTAAACTTTTGAACACCTGTACTACATAAAACATCAGTTTTCTAGGCTTGTCGACAGTACGAAGCAAATAAAACCAGGTTACTTTGTAAGCCTGATGGAAAAAAAGTTAGAGTCGCAGGCAGTTTTGTGTTACGGCTGGCTTTGCATAACGGTGAAAAGTGCCAACTGCATTTCAAAGAAACTTGTTCCTAATTAGGGATGCATTGATTTCTGGGATAAACATCTTTAAAAAAAGGTGGGAGGCTTTGTAAGTAGACTTTAGCGTGTAGCATTTTGTTCGACAAACTAATCTGATACCACTGCTGAAATTATGATGTTCTTCCAAAAGTCTGCAAAATGCACATGTGGACTGCCTTCCAGTGGGACTGGACCAACCGCCTTTCACTTTTGAAATCATTTAAGACATGGTTCATTTTTAGTTACAACAGATGTTTGCTTTAAATTTGGAGGTTCAAGAGCATTGTAATTTTCGAGACCAGTTGTTTAAAAGGTGCTGTCAGATTTGAATCCAAATTAAACCAAAAGCTGGATTTGTCTCAATGACCCCAGACTCTATTACAAAGGCACTTCAAAAATAGCGAGTTATTCGATTGAGCGAGTCAGTTTCAAGCCCGAGTCCAGGGCAATCAACTTTTATTTTTTTCCACTTGTCTACTGGACCTGTGAGACTCAAGTTTTACTCGTCCTAAGGGGAA
>JAOEJH020047843.1:0-10520 GCA_025448215.2 Palythoa grandis
GCCCGAGTCGAGTCAGACTCATTTTATCCCGAGCCGCCAGGCGAGGGTTAAAATGAGTCTAAGGAAGGCCCAAAACATATTTATGCCCAAGAAGATAAACTCTATTACTATTGTTATCACTTTGGAGGGCATTGGGAGAATAAAAACTGAAAAAATTACAACGAAACAGTCTGTTTTATTTCTGCGGGCTAAAATACATTTTAGCCCGCCAAATTCTCCATTTTAGCCCGTAAAATGGTAAAATTCGCCACAATGCTCGACAAAATGATTATAATAACCCACATTTTTTTAGTTGCCACGGCTCCTAAATTCTTAAGCCAAGATTTCCATTTTTTATATATAAATTTGTATCTACTTATATTTTTAAAGATTGAAATTTGAATGAAAGTGTAGCGTTATCGTGGTTACGTCTGGTATTCTTTTAAAACAGATATTTTTCGATGTCATTTATTTCTTTGTCTCTGGATTTACAAGGATAGAGTTGTTGACACATTTTATTGTTTTTCAGCTGAACACTGATATAAGCCACGTGACTTTTTCTGATGCAACTTTGAATTGTTTCGCAACTCGTTGATAACCGGTTTTTGTCTAAAATTCTTCCTGTCGTTCTGCGCTGTGATTGGCTATCACACGTGGCCGCTGCGTGATTGAGCAACACGCTGTGTTTACGGAAGAGCGGCCGATCCATTCAGACTTTGCTTTCTCGCGCCATTTATAAGGACACGTTGTTCTGTTGTGGCCGTTTGTTCCTTTTGAGTCGTATCGTGTTTCCTCTTGACAAGCAATAGAGAAAACAAGATGTCGGGTGAAGTTGAGTTTAATGGTATGAATTCTAAAGATGATGTGAAGATTAATTTTGGACAACCCGGCAGTCCAAGAAAACCGAGTGAAAAAGAAGTTGCCCAGTACAGCAAACTACGGATTGGGCTGGTGGTCTTTTTCGGTCTCGTGATTATTGCTATGGTCGCGGCCGCGGTAGTAATAATAATAGTCTCTCCTAGATGTGCCAAGGCAAAAGGAAAACTTGACCGGAGTTGGGTAAAGGAAGGTGTAGTGTATCAAGTGTACCCTCGGTCGTTCAAAGACTCGAATGGCGATGGCTATGGAGACTTCAAGGGAATAATTGAAAAACTTGGATACCTCGAAAAACTCCCAGTGAAAGTTATACGGCTGAATTCCATTTATGATTTGAAGAACCACACTCAAGTAAATTCCGATTATGGTACTATGAAAGATTTTGAGGAATTCTTGAAGGCGGCCCATGAAAAAGATATGAAGGTTCTATTAGACTTTATTCCCAATCATACATCGGACAAACACCCGTGGTTTGTTCAGAGCAAAGGATCGACGACGAACGCAGAGAGAAGCTGGTACGTGTGGAAAAATGGAAAGCCTGGGATAAATGGAACGACCAAACCTCCAAACAACTGGAAGAGTACTTCTGGCAGTAGCGCTTGGGAGAAAGATGACACAACGGGACAGTATTACCTTCATCAGTTCAACCAAGACCAACCTGATCTCAACCTTACCAACTCGCAGGTCAAAGAGGCACTGAAAAAGGTCCTGAGGTTCTGGTTAGATAAGGGAGTGGACGGATTCGTTGCTCGCCACGTTCAGTTTATGGTGGAAGATGCTATGTTCACAAATGAATTGGTGAAGACAGGAATAAATGCATCAAACCCGTACGACACGCTACAACACACTCAGACATTCGGTAAGTTGGCCCATGTGCGATGTGTTTGAATATTCATGATACTCATAAATATAGGTGCCACGTTTACTTGTTTATATGCAAACCATACTATATCTTCTTCTTAAATCTTGGCAGGATGTATGAAATTTTTGAGCTAAAGTTAAACTTTTCTTAACAAATCTCAAATAGGTTTTATTATGATTATTGTAAAACCCTCGTGACCATAAATTAATGTAGATTGCTAAATACCTGTCCAACAAGTCTTGTTACAAATGATCAAGGAATGCCATTTGCTGAATTTTGCCGCCCCAGAGCTCATTTCGCTTTTAAATGTTAAATTGAAGTCTAGTTCTAAAAGAGGTAGTTCAAGTGTTAAGTTTTGTTTTTAACGGAAGTTGTTGAAAGTGTTGAATGGTTTTATCTACACGCGCCAACACTTTTCCGGCCATGCCATGCGCCAATACTGAAATGTTATTTAGCACATCTGTAATAGCCGGATCAGTGTTTCCTAGAGTGACGAAGATCTTTTTGTTGCGGGTGGGAATATTTGCTGAAGTATGAACAAGCTTACAATGATCGTTAATGTTTCATTGTATTCAAAAGCATTTCGATATTCAGTTTCCATTTTTTAGAATTTTTATGCCCGAGTTATCCTGGCCACAATCAATTAGTCGAGAATGCAAGTTACAGATACACTGAAAGAATTCTTTTTTCTGACTTGCTACAACATCTGTTATTGTAATTTCCCTGCGATTGGAAACCCGTGGGTTATTTGTAATTTTTCCCCTATATCAGAGCTGTTGCGGGTAATTTGTTAAATTGTTAAGTCAGCCTGCCCACGGCACAGTGTGATTTTTCCCATAAAATGTTCTATGAAAGTATATGTTAGCTTTGTGCAACACGTTGGCTGTTGTACTAGGAATTTGGTTTCAGGAGTTGAGCCTCTGTGGACTTTTGTTTTTGACAACTGTGCTTGCCATATATCATTATTTGTTATTTTTTCAAATATAAAATTGTTATTATGAATTACTGTTGCCTGTGAGTGAAATTACTATAATGTACTATTTGGCTTGAAGGAAGGAGTGGGTTATGTGCCCTTGCAGGTAATCTGTTATTGTTTGTTTCCCAGACTGATAAAAATCTTGGTGGGGGGGAGGGGGGAGAGGGGATTGCAGCTAATCTACAGTGCGGGTAATCATGTGGAAATTACACTAGTTAATGCAAATGCATGTTTATTGCCCCCAGGCTCCTATCACTTGATTATCATATGCTTATAAATTGTGTACAGCATTTTAAACTTTTGGCTATAAGCCATCCATGCTGGCACAACATGCAGTGAAGTCAAGCTATTTTTCTCGTGTTTGGCACAGTTTCAAAGACAGTCTTTCTATCTTTCAGAAACATTACAGATGTGTATACTGGCTTTGACAAACATCTCTTGTGAATTCTTCAAATGATGTATCAAATGCCAAAACATTTTGCACCCAAAAATGGCAAATAAGGGGGAAAAACATGCTCAAAATCATGAAGAGTATTTGCTACTCCATGGCTCTAATTTATTAATGTCACAATCAGTGCTGAGATGAGAAAAGGAAGGATAAAATGTACGGTTTTCCATCTGTTTAAGGCAATGACATAGATGCAGATATAATATTTTTAGACTGCACCATCATGTACAAAGTGCAAGAAATTTAGTGAAGGTATTGGGAAAAAATAGTGTTCCCAGCCACCTACCTTTCAAGACAAATCACAGTAATTAATAGATTTAGAATCTTAAACTGGCATAAAAACCAGAAAACACCCAGCTGTAACATAAATTTTGGCATCATATTAACTTCCCTTTCAACAAGCCATTAAAAAAATTGTAAACATTTCCTTGTAAATGTTTTAAAGTTTGTAACCTTTCCTTAAAAAATTAATTTTCTAGTAATAAGGTATTGCAGTTTCTCAAACTGTTGTTATTGATAATAATATTGATTATTTTTGTTTCAGTACATGATAATTTAAAACTTACTGCCTGAAAAGAAAGCAGTAGAAACAGGATGTATGCATTATTATTGGCGAAGTACCTTAGAAAATAATAAAATCTGCCAATGGGCTTGAAATATATTTTAAGTTAGGTATTGTTAACTTTTTTCAAAGTTTTGTGTGGTTTTAGTAAAGTTAGATGAAACAATTTTTTCATAGTTTTGTTGAAATTTGTTTTTTCCATAGATCTTAGTGAAAATGTAGCAGTGTTAGAAGAGTGGAAAAAATTCATGGATGAAGAATATACCGAAGCTTACAGGGCACTGATTGTAGATGTTAAAGGTGGCCCATCAGTAACCAACAAGTATGAGAACTGCAGTGACTACCAACTCAACAGAGAATTGATGGCGAAAGTTGATAATGATGCAGATATTGTTCAAGATGTCAACAGAACCATTGTTTCATACCTTGACACCATGCAGGAGAAATCTGTACTAAACTGGATAATGGGTGACAGTGAAACCGAAAGGGTTGCAAAGCGTTTGGGTAGAAATCTGGTTGATGCTGTAAATGTTCTGGTGTTAACTCTTCCAGGAGTTGCAACAACATATTATGGAGAAGAGATTGGTATGAGAGGTGATGATTCATCAACATCACCAATGCAGTGGAGTGATAAAATTTATGCAGGTTTGTGAAATGAATGCAACTAAAGCATTATTTGGGACCTTAAGCAATGAAGATGGCAATGCCAACTATGACGGTAAAGAACAATAGTAAATACAATGACTACACATTGGAATGCATCGAGCTGAGGATCTGCACATGGCTGTTGCTAAAATCAGAATGCAAAAAGACCTTTTTTTGAGTTCTCAAAATTATGAGAATGTGAAAAAAAAATGTTCTCAGCATGTGTTTATCGTTGAGGAGAAACATTTAATTGTTTTCAGCTCGTAGAGTTTAAGATGGAGAAAACAAAACCCCAGTGACCCAAAGAAAGAAACAAAGAGCAAATCAAAAATTTATTTTTTCTGAGCCGTTGGCAGCAGCATTCCCATCCTCATTCCTTAAGGTCCCTAATTTGAGTTTTACTCAACTTGTGGTAGTACATATGTGTCCTGCCTCAAAAATTGCTGCCTAAATTAAGACAAAACAAATTTTTTAGACAAATTCTTTAGACAAAACAAATTTTCATATGGTAGTAAACATGTCACAATGCATGCCTAATTGAAATTTCTTTTGTGTTTTTTAGCTTGGATTCCAAAAAAATGGTGAATTAAATGGCACTGTTAAGCCTTGTAAAAGTGCACCCTAGAAAAACTTGTAAAAGTAATATATAGGCCTCATAAATTAAAATGACAGTACTGTTAGCACTGAGCAGCCTGTGACAGATTCTTAGTGATAGTTTAAAAATGAGAATTACCGTTGTGTCATAAAACATCTTCCATTTATAAATAGTGTGTTACTTATAATAAAAAATATGCTTCATTTATTCAGATTATTCAATAGCGTCACTAATACCATCATTAACCTCAACATAAGCAAATTAATTAAGCAAAGATATTTATAATATTGGAAATAAATTAATCATTCTACATTCCTTTTCTCATTTTACCACATGCCATTTCTGTCTTATCACATGGTTCTGAAAACAAAAGGATTCCCTTGTCAAGCTGTTTCAAGCCATGTAAAGACCTGAAAAACAAAAGCTACCATCTCACTCATTGTTTTAATCTTTAGTGTGTGCATATACCGTATCAAATGACAAGTTAACATACAGATCTGTGTCACTTTGCATTTTAGCTGGTTTTTCTTGTGAAGGGTTGCATAAATGAGTTTTTATACTGATTTAAACATTTTTGAGTGAATAGTTTGCAAGTATTGTGAAAAACAAAAGTAAATATGGGTTTGATAAGTGTTTCCAATTTATTTCTGTTTGTGTGGTTTCAGTTTTCAGGGTTTTTTGTGTTCTGTGAAAGATGTTTTATTTCCATATATAGTTTTCAAATTTCTATTTTTATTTCTGTGTGTTGTGTATGATATTCTTCACTACTTCCTCCATCTTTTCAGATCTTTACATAAGGATAAACAATGGAAGCAATATTTAAACATTAAAGGTAGATTTTAACATTTTTGCTGTTGGGTTATAGGTTTCTCCAATAAGTCAGTGTGGTCACAACTAGATGGTGATTACAAGACCATTAACGTTGAATCAGAGAACACTAAAGACGGTGCTTCCTCTTTGAAAACCTACAAGAGGCTGCTTGAACTGAGGTCGGAATCTGCCTTGAAGAGCTTGGAACTAAAAATTGTTCACACTGATAGCCAAGTGGTTGCATACACTCGTGGAGATGAACAAAAGTATCTGGTTATTATTAACTTTGACAGTGCAGAGTGGAATGGAGATTTGGATGAGTTATCAGGTCGAGGAGAGGTGCTTTTAGATACAAAAGATATGAAGAATGGTAAAACACAGGATGTCAACAAAATCAAACTGCAAGGATGGCAAGCACAAATTTTAAAACTTACTGTAGAATACTGATGATAAGTTCAGCAGCTTTGGCAGTTTCTTTGTATTATGCAGAGTCTAGAAATCAGGTTATATTTGGTCAAACTTTAGATGTTTTAGGCATACTTGCTAGTCATTTAAATTATCAAAAGCCTGGTTGAAAATGATCATCATAAACAAGTTTAGCAAAATTTCTCGGAGTTCTGCCACAGTTCTATTAACTTATATTGAAACTTTGAACATTTTCATTTAAACTTTCTGTTCCGTGTTTTTATTTGGATTTATTAACATTAAATTACTCGTATTTGTACATAATAATATATTTATATTTAGTAAAACACCAGTTAGTATAGTATTATGAACACATCATTCTGACTGGAATACTGAAATACTGTTGCAAGAAAGCTGTCATTTAGATATTCTTTGTAAAATAGCTTTGAATGGTAGTACAGTTGACACAGTGTTAAGATCTTTGCCTTCCAGCCACAAGGGCCCAGTTTAGTGCTCCGCATTGAACATTTTGCATTACCTTTTTTCTAGCAAAGTTGATTCAGCTTTCCAGTCTTACAAGGTCAGTAAAATAAGTACCAGCTTCTGCTGGGAGCTAACCTGTGCCAGATTGGTGTCCTGTCCAGGGAGTCAGTGGCTCTCATCTGTGTAACACTACAGAAACCGAAGATAAGCACCAGTTTTAATGGGCCACTTAGGCTCATAAAAGGATTTAGCTAGCAAGCTTGTGAAATAAGTATCAACAATATCTGTGTAGAGTGGAAGTTGGTATTTCATTTATTTTTACTTGAATAATTTGATTACTCAAAGTTGTTTTCTCAGAGTCAAGCAGCCAATGAGGTGCTAAACATTTATTTGTGACTCCTTGTGCCCATGTGTAGGTTAACTTCGTTTTGTGTATAAGTCAAACTGCAATCTTGAAGGCAAACTCTTTGCAGTAAAACTGCTCTTTCTGTTTTTAGAAGTATACTTAAATGTATAAAGAAACATTGACAGATGGATATATTAGTTGTCTTTTTAGAATGTGTTTTGGAGTTGATAGGTCTAAAGATGTAACTAAAGCTAACATTAGAATAAAATGATGAACAATCAGAGGTGGAGATCTTAGCAAACTATTAAATGTTCATATGGGACGGAATTACTTTATTAATTCCTTGTAATTTTCCTTGTCTTACTAAATTTTGGCATTTTCTGGCCCATTTTTAAGTTGATTTTTATGTCTTAAAGAATAGACTTTTTGTAAGTAGATATGGTATTTATTTTTTGAGCTAGTATCTTAAAAGAACTTGCTTAACAAACAAAATACTCACCTAAAGGCTTGTGTTATTCTCAGCTTTCCATCCAACATTAAAGGTGATTCGAAATAAATTATAAAGAGATATTATTTATAACTACCAATTAAAGTATGGGTGTAAGCCAACTAAGACTTATTATTAAATTTTCAGCCTCAATTATTGCGTTTCTAGCATTCTGATTGGTTCACTCAATCGCTGTTATCAGCTCATATACCGTATGACCTTATATGGAAATATTTTCTGGTCGTTTTGTAAAAATGAAACAGAATTTATTAGGATTTGGCTATAATTTCTAAGTATCTAATCGTTCAGAATTGAATAAAATTTAATAAAACAATTATTCCACTCACGCCTTGTTAGATATGAGGTGAAATAGCCAACTTGGCTTTTCGCACCTTGTCGGCTATCCATCACCTCATATCAAACATGCGTTTGTGGAATAATTGTTAAATAATCAGTTTGGCCAACAAATTTATTATTGGGCTTAGTTGTCAAATAAATATATCTCATGAGTCAAAGTGTAATATGTTAAAGAGAGCATGCTAAAGTACCTCATTCTTAAATCCTGAACCTTATTCAAAAGTACTATACAAGTCCTAGAGTAAACAATGGCAATTGAAGTTTAAGTAGAATTAATGTATAGTAAAAAGTAGGTAGTTTGCTTTCGTGCAGACGTTAAGCATGGCAACAGGTTCAAGTGCTGCTTGTAAGATAGCGACAGACATACTTTTAGTTTTAACAAAGTGTGCTGTTTTTATGGGAAAGAATTTGAAATAAGTTTTGTACTACTATTAAAAGTAGCAGTGTTAATGGAAAATGAAAATCTAGTGATCTGCAGACTTCTGTGTTTTATCTGTGTATTGATAAGGGTTTGAAACCAGGGAATTTAGGACAGAGCATTTGGTGTCAATTTGTAATGACATTAATTTTGGTTATTTTTAGAGATGTCTTAATCAGTATTTTTTTGAAAAATCATTTTACTATAAAAAAGAGATAAAAAAGAATGATGTTTCAGCCATTCTGAAATGCTAATTTTACATTTCACATCTCACTTGAAAATGACCTCATAGAGGCTGTAACGTTGTACTTTTTTATTGCTCATTCTTATAGTAAAGTTATTTTAGAGATGTCTTATTTACTGTTCTAATTGCAGTCTTAATTATAAATTGTAGATCAGTAAAAAGTATAAACATTGCATATGATTAAGTGTGACATTGACTCTATGTCTAAAAATAGCATATTGTTACTGCTGAGCAACACAAGTTAGGAGCTATGTGTGAAATTTAGGGTTAGCTTTTTTATGTTATGTGACTCTCTTGATAAATGCTGCTTATTTTTGACTTGGTCGAGTTATCAGTTGTTGTGTGATGACTACTGTACTTGTGTTGTGGCAGGTATGCCCATAATTAGAGACTCTCTTTCATTACTGGTGGTCATCTAAAATTTCTTTTGTCTTCTGATTCAAATTAGCCTCACTCGCATCATTTGGGGTAACATTAATTATTCTGTTGACTTTTAACTCGAGAACAAGGCTAGTCAGGATAATTTGAATGCAGACAAAAGAATATTCGAATGGCCGCCATTTATGAAAGATGTCTGTAATACATTACATTCGTTGAAAAGAAATGTTATTATTTGGAGAGTAGAATTTCCAATTATAACACGTACACATGCACACGTGTCACCAGCATCTCAACAAAAATGAGAACTTGAGTAACGCATTACTGGTTGACATTCATATAATTATCATTACTTCTTAAAGAGAGCTTACGAAGGAATGAGACTACATGTATTCTACCAAATTTCAAATAAGGCAAAACTTTTATCAAGGTTTATTGTACTGGTGAACATGAGGCTTGCGTGTTACTGGACTTGGCATAACGTTTTGTGTAAAAGATTTCGTTAATATCAACAGATAGAGACCGACAGTGTTCGATGAATCATTCTCAATTTAAACAGTATGGTTTAAGTCGATGTTTTGTTACACAGTAACAAATAGTTAAATAGTTTTATTTAGTGTTTCAGAAGTAAAAATGTGCAAACTTGCGTGCCTTGCAAAGACTTGATTCTTTATCGAGTTTGTTTACAATTTGCGTATTTGCCTCGTGGGATCCTCATTACCTTACACGCTCGACTTCGCGAGGGGCGGTACGTTACCTCCAGACTTTACTGTATGGATAGCTTAAAGTATATTAATTTTTTAATTTTTTTTACTTCCACATAGTCATTAAGCATATGATATTGCATTTGATTTTTATTGAGCTTTGACAAACAACAGACCACAAAATATTTTTCAGCTTGAAGTAATTGTAAACAAAATTGTAGGTGTGAATGTTAAAATTAGAATACCAATTAAAGTTGGAGAATTAGTCTTACCTTTTCGGATATTGCGTTTTAAAAATAATGTGTATTAACCCTTTTCCAGCTAAGTTTTTAAAAGTCAAAGTCACAAATTTCTTAAAAATTGTCAAGTTTAGAATTTGTTGAAACAATGAACATTTTCAGAATGCACTAGTAAAGACAAATAAAATGAATGGTCACTTTATAGGGTTTCAAGCGCTTGTTCAAAAGTTTGGACATTATTAGCTTATGTGAAGTCACTTTTAGCAGGATAAAGTTTTGGAAGTCGTCTAAGTGAATACTTGAAAAACTTGATTTTGATTTTTTTGCCACAGTTTATTTTGTTTAGCTCAGCAGTGTAAACGATTAATGTGAAATAAACTAGCACTTGATAGGTGACAATAAAAACGTTGACAAAAGTGAGAATAATTTGTTGGGTAGATGAGCTAGTTATCCCTTGTTTCCCTCCTTACCTTCAAACCATCAAGGAAGGGGGGGGTCAAGGGTGTGTCTTCCCCCATCCCCTTACTTACATTTTTTCAGTTTTTCAAAGTAGTAGAAATTTTTGGTGACCTTTAATGATATATTAACACGTTGTGTTATAACATGTATAACGTCATTATTCAGGGTTACCACGGTCAGTGAAAAGTCAGGGAAAAACGAAATTTTTTCAAGGTCAGGGAAAAGTCAGTGAATTTTGTATTTGGTC
>JAOEJH020047944.1:0-16461 GCA_025448215.2 Palythoa grandis
TCCTTTGTGTCCTCTTCGGCATCATTTGTCGGGGCATAAACTTGGATCACTGTGGTCTTGATGTACTTGGAGAAAAACCTCGCCTTGATAATCCTGTCGCTCACTGGCACCCAACTCTCCAGGCTGGCTGCCTCTTTCTTCCGTATCAGGATGGCCACTCCACTGCTGTGCACGTCTTCCTCCTCTCGTCCCGAGTAGATAATGGTGTCTCCATCTCTGGTTCTCAATCTTCCAAATCCATTCCACCTGCACTCACTGATTCCTAATATTCCGATCTTGTATCTTCTTGCTTCTCTCGCCACTTGTGCTGTTTTTCCTGTGCTGAACATTGTTCTTACGTTCCAGCTTCCAAATCTCAAATGTGTCTTGGGTCCTGACAAAGACTTTCTCAGTGTGCTGGGCTCCCGCAGGCTTTCTCCAGCACCCGTCAAGGTGCTCGTCTCCCATCTAATATAATGGTCATTAGGAGTTCGGCAAGTCTTGCCTCCCCCAAGGTCGTGGTTGGCTGTTGCTTGGTGTCTTGTTTCTGTAATCATTGTTTTTTTCCGGGGTGTGGTGATTAGCCACACGCCCAACCCCCAACCTGGAGGGCCAGGGACTGCGCTTTGTCTAGCTTCTACCCTTCGACCTGACCGGCGTGGTTGAACCTGCTGGGGGATAAATCCCCCACCGGTATAGCTCTGGGGGTGACCAAAGCACGCAAGCCTCCCTACCACGGCAAGGTAGCAGTCCATAGGATTATGTTCTTTTTATGAGTGTTGATCCATTTGAACATGTCATGCATATCCATGCCTTCCAAGAGACTTGACCGAAAATCCTTGTAATGGATTTATTTCCGGTTAGGGGTCCACGTGAATGCTTTCTGTGACACAAGCTCTGCGATGATTTTATGAAGATCAGGAAGGGCTGATGCTCTGACATGCTTGCCAGACCTCCTCACTGAGGAGATTTTTCTATCAAAATTGCCAAGGACAACTTTTGTGACATCAACTGCCCTACAGTAACGATCAGTGGTCTTGGGATTTTAAGCATTAGGGCCCAACTTTCTTACCACTTCTTTCAAAGGACAGTTGAAGAATTCCATATTGAGGTCAAGAGGAATGTTATTTCCGTACCCAGCCTTGTTGCATGCAAATCGATTCCACACCAATCTATGGGCATCCTTGGGTGAAAGCAATGCATTCCTTTGAAAAACAAGAGTTAGAGCTTCCAGAGGGTATTTATTACTTGCTGAATCATTTCTTAAGTAAGGGAGTTGAAATTTCCAACATCGCACAACACGCTTGCCATCACCCTCTTTTATTGCATCGAAGAAGTTGAAAATTACCATAGCATATTCAGGAAACGAGCATTGATAATTGAACATGTCATCGGTATCCCCTGTCTTTACCTTGAGAATCTTGCTGGAAAATGGGATGTCTGAAACTTCTGTTTCTGGCATATTATGTGTGGATTCATGGTCTCTCTTTCTCTTGCCATTATGTGCAAATGTCTTGCCACAACCTGGAAATCTACACATGAATCGTCCATCCTCTGTTTGGTCTTTGTTCTTTGCCAATTCAAACTCTTCTTCTGAAAAAACCTTATTTAAAACTGCATCTGTCTTGTCTTTCTGAACGATGAATGAGTCAACAACTTGTGAAGCAATTTTCCTTAAGAAACATTTCTGTTGGATTGTTGTCAATTTTTTTGCATTACCTGGCACAACATTCTGATCTGGAATTGCACTCAAGCTTTCCATTCAAAGGATATGCATGGCTGCTGCAATAACTCTTGTCTTGACTTCCAATTCAAGAAGCTGTCTGCAGGGGTTCACTGCCGCATTTACATCAGCTGTAACATTTCGTCTGTTGATTAAGTTCCTATCACTGTATAATGTACACTTGTCTGGTGAAGAAGAACCTCTGAAAAAATATTTAAAAAGAACCTAGAAGATGAAAAAATAAATATAAATTAATTTCTTTATTAGACCAAACTTAAAGTGTACAACATAAATACTTTAGAATAGTGGTAAACATGTTGTTATTTAATTAGCTCTATATTTGCCATTAAATAGCGTTAAAGTTTGCACACTTTTAGTGTTTATACTCTAAGCCACTTACTGAGTATGTATATACTAAAACAATTATTTGCCACTGTTTGATTATCAGTGAGTATTCACCTCAACTCATCTTGGTGAATACTCACCAATAATCACATTGCCTTTTGGTAATTCAGAACCAGAAGGTGATGACAATGTTGATGAGGATGACAATAAAGACTGGTAATAATTGTAATACAGAAGCTAGTTTATATGAAAATTGTTTTTGTATGTTATTTTAATAGCAGGCCCCTACAGCTACAGCTGTATCAGCAGCACCTTACAGGGCTACATTGATTTGGCCATTCATAAAGTAGTGACTCAAGTATTAAAATATAAAATGAATATTAATAATGATTTGAATTCCAATAAATACCTTAAGAAACTTATTGCCTGCATGCCAATCAGCTACTTCAAAGTGCAATCCTTCTAGTTTTTCTTCAGATGTAAATCCATTACATACTTCAAAAAGGCAATTCACTCCTCGTTCAACTGATAGCTGGTCAGGAATTGCTCCTTGTGAAGCAAATACTTTCTCACCATACTCAGGTCTTGCATAGGAGGGAAGATACTTGTGTAAGACTTTCAATATTTCATGTATACCATCTGAACCGTTTTTCATTTTCATATATCATACCAAAGAATGTCTAATCCAAAACAACAAAAAAAGAAAAATCATTTTATCAACATCTAAAAAAATGATTAATCATCATGGAATACTTCTTCCCAGGGATGGGATGTACATTTGATCTGTTTTCAATATAATGGTTCAAACTGACAATCTGATGAAAGCAAAGTAAAATGCACAAAATCAATGAAATAAACAAAGTAAATAGGCAAATTGTCAATATTGAATTATAAAATTAAAATAATTAATTCATGTATCATTTGGGTGTAAATTATTACCCATAACCAGGTTAAGTAGGGGTCTACGGTAGATTGCAAACAATAAACCTATAAAATAGCTAGCAAGTGCTAGTTATTATAAAGCTAAATTATGCTAGTTCCTATGTTTCCTATTGTCTATAGCAACACTATTTAGTAGTAATTAGTACTTAATTATTTCACAGGTATATTGTTTGCACTCTAGTAGGTATTCTGTATAATTATTGCATGTGAAATATCATCCTTGTGAACCCATGGGGTGTCACAGGAACACCCATGGGTTACAGAGGATGGATGTTAAGGAACTGAATCGCACTATTATTTTGCTGTTAATTAAGAACGCCAAATCTGTGATTAAGATGTAATTATTATGTAACAAAAGTAATGTAACCTAAATACTTATTCTATACTCATTCTTCACTTGTATTAAAAAAAACCTTAAACCGAATGTTTGTAATCTTGCTGTGAGGTGAAAAACACAACAAATTTGGCGACAAGGATGGGATCTATGTGATTCAATCGATTTCAAAGCAACAAGTGACAAGATTACATCAGTGTTTGCAGGCGCCAATAAAAAGAGAAATGTCGGCTGAAAAACTTTTAGAACTTTTACAAGTACAATTGGAACAACAATGAGCTATGATGGCTAGTCAAGAACAGCGTCATCAAGAACAAATACAAGCTCATATGTTCTTAACGAAACAATTTGCTGAAAAGATCGAGTCATCAAAACCTACAGGTACGTTGCCAAATTTCCCCACATTTGATTCTTCAGCAGAATTATGGTCGGATTATTGGACACATTTCAAAACATTTATCCAAGCAAATTCAGTACCAAAAGAGAAAATCTCCCATGTCTTCTTAACCAACCAAACGCCAGTAACTTTTAAACTTCTTACAAATCTGACAATCCAACAAACACCGCCAAAAGATGTTAACAATCTTAGCATCGATGAAATGTCAAAGTTTATGTTAGAACAGTTCCATCCAAAACGTTTTATTGTGTGCGAGCGTTTTAAGTTCTGGAGCAATATGGATAGAAAACCAGGTGAAACCATCGAGGAGCTGGTAACACAAATACGCCAGGATGCTGTAACTTGTGATTTTCCATCTACCAAAGATCCTTTGGATGAGGCCATGAGAACAAGATTTATTTGTTCTCATGGCCTTGAAGCAGTACTAAAAGCACTATTTAAAATAAAAGACGACGAGCTCACTTTTGCTAAAGCTATTGAAATAGCAACTGAAACAGAAGATGCTGCCAAAGCCACTAAAGAAACTGTTTACGGGCAAAAGCAGAAGCACGAAATTAACAAGATTCAGTCAAACAAGAAAGGGAAAACTGCATCGTTTGAGCCACAGATTTCCTCGGCTGAATGTATTAGGTGCAGCAAGGCCGGACACAGACCAAAAGATTGCAAATTTAAGACCACTATATGTCATTACTGTAGTAAGGTCGGACATTTGGAAGCTGTTTGTTTAGAGAAAAAAAAGGGACGGCAGAAATTTACAGGGAAAACAAAAACCCAAGAAAATTTACCAAACTACAGTAAACAATAAAATCGCCTGAACTTCAACTGCCAGTCCAATTAGAGGAGCACCACACCATTACTTTTGAGGTCGATACTGGAGCTGCAGACAACTTTCTTGGCAGAAAAGCATGGAATGCATTAGGAAAACCTGAGCTACAAAAATTTCTTCAGTGGTATGAGTCTGCCAGTCAACACCCATTGCCACTTTTAGGAACTGTCACCCTGCAAGCAGAGACTGAACGTTCACAATTCAGCAAATAACTAGTAGGATATAATGTGACAGAACTTCCTGATCTAAATCTTTTGGGAAGAGATGCCATTAAACAGTTTGGAATTTCAGTAGACGGACTACTGAAACAGTCCAGTGATAACTTACAGTGTAGAGCGGTGTTCGAGGATTTAAAACCTAACCGTGAACTACAAAGAAAATGCAATGAATTATGCAAACAATTTCCAGACCTATTCAAGCCTGAACTGGGAAAATCAAAAGATTTTGAGCTGGAGGTCAAATTTAAACCTGATCCAGAACCAGTGTTCTGTAAACCACGAACAGTTCAATTTGCAATCCAGGAAGACTTATATCAGGCATCTGAGGTAGGTATAAAACGTGGTGTTTGGAAAAGAACCCAGTTTAATACTTGCAAATCTTTACTTTCCGGACAGAAGAAAGCAAAACTAAGAGTTTGTGGAGATTATTCGGTGGCTGTTAATGCGTAGTTAGAAACACACCATTACCCGATTCCTACACCAGAAAAACTAATGCAAAAACTATCAGGAGGTTATGGATTTACAAAAATTGATCTAGCAGACGCTTATATAACCAGATCGCGCTAAGACCCGAATCACAAAAAAGGCTTGCATTAAGTACACATCAAGGAGTACTACTCCAAATGCGTCTTCCATTTGGAATTACTTCTGCACCTGGGTATTTTCAAGAAATAATGGATCAGCTAACGAGCGACCTGCCAGGTGTTGCAGTGTATCTAGATAATATTTTAGTAAGTGGCACAACTGCACAAGAAAACTTGGATAATTTGAGACGACTACTGCAGCGATTGAATAACAATGGACTCCCTTGTCGCCTAGAGAAATGTTCATTTGCTCAGCCTATCAAATAAGGGGTAATAAGGCAGATACTGTGATGAAAATGCCGGCACCAACCAACATATCCAGTCTGCGATCATTCTTAGGCTCAGTGCAGTTTTATGGCAAACTTTTGCTAATTCTTTCCACTTTATTGGAACCATTGTATGGACTAACCAAGAACAATGTTCAGTGGAAGTGGGATAGAAAAGAACAAGAAGCATTTAACACTATCACAGGTATGTTGTGCAAAGACACAGTTCTAGCACATTCTGATCCATCTCTACCCATTGGCATTGCTTGTGATGCATCAAATGTTGGGATTGGGGCCGCTATGAAGACAAGAGCGAACGCCCAATAGTGAGTACATCAAAGACACTGACTGACATACGAAGGAACTATAGCCAAATACAAAAAGAAGCTTTAGCCATTATATTTGCACTTAACAAGTTTCGCCAATTTCTATACGGAAGAAAGTTTATCCTAGTCACAGATCATAAGCCTTTGCAAACACTCTTTGGTCCTACAAAGGCAACACCTTCACTAGCAGCTAATCGTCTAGCTCGATGGGCAACACCTTCACTAGCAGCTAGTCGTCTAGCTCGATGGGCGTTGATGTTAAGCCAGTGCGAATACATAGTTGAGTACAGGAAGACTGCTGACCATGGAAATGCTGATGCACTCAGTCGTCTTCCAGCTGGCTCGGACTCTCAGTTTGACAGGAAGGAAAATAGTGCCGACGCAGATTGTATCTGTACAATCAAAACAATAAGTTTACAACCAAACCCAAGAGAAGTAGGGGTACTTTCAAAAGAAACAGCAAAGGACCGAGTACTAGCAACAGTAATTCGATATACACGTGAAGGTTGGCCACTGGGCAAAACATGTGAAAACAGTAGTAACAAAGTTTATACTGTTGATGCTTTTAAAAAGATCTGCGACTCACTTTCAGTGTCTGATGGATGTCTCTTTTACAGAGCTCGCTTGGTGATTCCTACTAGTCGGCAAAAACAAGTACTGGAGATTTTACATATTGGTCATTTTGTTATCAGCATATGAAGCAATTAGCAAGAACTGCTGTCTATTGGCCTGGAATCGATTCAGGTATCATCGAGGTTAGTCGTACATTTCAAACATGCGCTGAATATCAAAACAAGCCATCCAAACCACCTATTCACCCTTGGATGTTTCCAGAAAAACTATGGAGTCGACTTCATTTAGATCACGCCATAAACTTCCTTGGATCTAACTGGTTAGTACTTACTGATGCCTACTCCAATTATCCATGCATCCACCCAACTAACTCCACGTCTTCCAAAACAACCATTGAACTATTGGACCAAGACTTCGCACACTTTGCTTATTCGCACACACTTGTCACGGATAACGCTTCATCATTTACTTCTGAAGAATTTCAGGAATGGTGCAAGTCCAAAGGGATTACCCATTTAACAGGAGCTCCTTATCATCCAGCTACGAACGGTGCAGCTGAAAGACTGATACAGACTTTTAAAAGATCTATGATTAAATCGGCGTTACCTCCAAAGTCCGCGCTTCAACAATTTTTAATGCAGTATCGGAGAGCACCACTTGCGTGTGGCTATTCTCCAAGTGAGCTTTTAAATGGTTGACAGATCAGGACAAAGATCGATGTCTTAATCCCTTCTTTTGCGCATCAGGCACAAGGACGTCAATGTAAGCAAACTAAGAAATCTGCACAAGGGAAAACTGACCAACACTACAAAGTTGGTATGCCTTGTTACGCTCTCTACTGTGGACCGAGGCGAGATAAAGACCCACGATGGGTACCAGCTATTGTGACAAAAATACTTGGAACTCGATGCGTCAATGTTAGAGTCTATCCCAAGGGACCTACTTGGCGTAGACACATTGAACAACTTCGTCCGAGGTACTTCTCTGCAGAAGATGAAGAACCTGGCGACATGCCAAACATAGATCAACAACCACAAGATGTAGTTGGGACAACTGAAAGCACCATGCCCTCAATACAACAGGAATCAAATAACGGCAAACACAAAAGAAAACGACCAAATCCAAGAATGCCTATCGGAGATGAGTATAGGCCACGTAGGCCTCGACGATCCAAAAGATTAAAGAATCCAAAACGTTAAATTAATCGCTTAACGTGAAAATCTTAGGCTAGTTGGAAGGTGTTAAGGAACTGAATCGCACTATTATTTTGCTGTTAATTAAGAACGCCAAATCTGTAATTAAGATGTAATTATTACGTAACAAAAGTAATGTAACCTAAATACTTATTCTATATTCATTCTTCACTTGTATTCAAATAAAACCTTGAAACCGAATATATGTAATCTTGCAGTGAGGTGAAAAACACAACAACAATACAATACAATAACTTCAAACACGAGCACGGAAGATCTTGTAACAAAACTCGTTAAAAGTGGACGTTTAGCTAAAGTATTTATATATAAGAAAAAATTAAACTATAAATACATATCCACCCCCAAACTTTCACACAATATCGTATAAGCCCATCCCACCGCGCCCAATAGAATAAACCACTCCCAGCCTCCTTATACGCCACGAACCTCTCCCGTTCCCCAGCACACTCAATAGACCACCCACCCCTAGTTTTCCTGTACACTACTTATCACCATCCCCAGCACACCCAATAGAACAACCCACCCCTAGTTTTTCTGTACACTACGCATCACCATCCCCAGCACACCCAATAGAACAACCCACCCCTAGTTTTCCTGTACACTACACATCACCATCCCCAGTACACCCAATAGACCAACCCATCCCTAGTTTTCCTGTACACTACACATCACCATCCCCAGCACACCCAATAGAACAACCCACCCCTAGTTTTCCTGTACACAACACAACACATCACCATCCCCAGCACACCCAATAGAATAACCCACCCCTAGTTTTTCTGTACACAACAGAACACATCTCCATCCCCAGCACACCCAATAGACCAACCCGTCCCTAGTTTTCTTGTACACAACACAACACATCACCATCCCCAGCACACCCAATAGACCAACCCATCCCTAGTTTTCCCATACACAACACATCACCATCCCCAGCACACCCAATAGACCAACCAATCCCTAGTTTTCCCATACACAACACATCACCATCCCCAGCACACCCAATAGAACAACCCACCCCTAGTTTTTCTGTAGTCAACAGAACACATCTCCATCCCCAGCACACCCAATAGACCAACCCATCCCTAGTTTTCCTGTACACAACAGAACACATCACCATCCCCAGCACACCCAATAGACCAGCTCACCCCTAGTTTTCCCGTACACAACATATCACCATCCCCAGCACACCCAATAGACCAACCCACCCCTAGTTTTCTCGTTCACAACAGAACGCATCACCATCTCCAACTCGGCAAATATGAAACCCGGATGAAGTGTTGTACTCATTTCATTTTTTTGCCCCACTATTTTTTAATCTTAGTTCGGCTTTGCGAGGACAAGCTTTCTTTGATCAAGACAATTCTTCAATCTAATGCTTCAGCTTACAAGAAAGTTACGAAGGTAAGCAAACGAAGAGGCTACTCGTGGCCTTATTGGTTAGTCTAATTCACTTACTGTACATCTGTACCACGATACGTGACCTCTCAGCATTCATTCTAAAGTTTTTCCGTGAAAAATATACATAAATATAGATAAAAGTTCATTTAAATTGCAAATTATGAACTAGTGAAACAAACCTTTTGTAAAGGACCGAGGAGTAATTTGCGTTTTGAGTGTTTACTTAAAAAAGATCTGGACCTTAATGGCCTGCATTAATTTTGGATATCTGAAGCAATGACCCTTTCCCTTCGGTTATAAAGCTAGATAAGATTAAAAAAATAAATAATATTAAGATAACTGAAACAAACAAACAAGCGAACAATGTGTAACAGCTCAGACTTTATATGCAATTTGACACGTGAAAGTGTTCGACACGCAAACGTTTTAGTTACTGATAGTGATTACTGAACGGGTTATTTGGTTGCTAATTTTTATAGTGATAATTATGATTATGATGATTATTATAATGTTGAGATCATGTCAAATATGAGACGTTTCTTATTACGTCATGTGCTAAAGTCAAGATTGTCTTTTCTTTCAAATGCCTGATTACCTGATTAGGTAAAAAGACTTAAGGTAATACAGTTTCTCTGAACTTTAGCTTTTACGACTTGCGGCTCTTCTCCAAGTGTCCGGTACAGAAGAGAAGACAAGGAAAGGGCGCGTTTTGTTCCTAGTTGCCGTGGCCGCCTTTGATGCAAGTGATTATAGCTCTGCCATCAACACGTGTCGAACACTGATAGGGGAAGGCTATGGTCCAATTTGGATAGTTTGTAGGTAAGTTGCGACTCTTATTGCTTTATAGATTTAGTAGTGAGGTAAACAATACTAGTAAATAATAATAGTAAGAATAATAATAAGAAAAAATTATAAAAGTTTGTCGGTCCAGAAGTGGCAACTTATTGAGTTTAGTGGTCTTATCAATCAAGATGACATTTTATAAAAGTGGTGGCAGTGGATAGTGTTTTAATGAATATCCATCTCGCGACTTCTGCGCTCAGGATCCACGTCAATTGAAATGGATTAAGTGTAAAATATAGGCCTAATAAGTTGAATACGGCAGTTAAGTTCTACGAGAACCCAAGACCTTATGCTGACAATTTTATGAAGGTTTGAGAAAAAGCAGCAGTGAAGAGAATTTCCGTACTCTTAAGTGTGGCAAAATATTTGTCAGAAACTGTGAATTAATTTCAGTTTAAATGCCCCAGAACTATTGTGTAGCTCCCATCAAGCTATGGAAAAGGGGATTATAGGACAGCGCATTAAGGAACTTATTAAGAAGGCGTGTAAATCGGAAGTTTATGAAGAAGTTCGAAAAGGAAATATGGAAAGTGTTTTCTCCAGGCCAGAACACATAATGATCAACTAAATAAATGTTGTTTTTATGATCAACTAAATAAACAATGTATCTCTGGTTTGGGTAATTAACCGAAAAACCGTCAGTCGTACATAATAGATACAAATTCAATATTAAAATAGAAACAGTAAGAGTGTTTGCCCCCTTAAGGTCGGTTATTATAGTTGCATTTATCAATTAACACTCGAATACATTCAAACAAACATAGCGAAACCCTAACCCATATATAAGAACCTAACTTGTATCAAGTTTGCCAAAAGTTCTTAAAAAGATTTTTTACTGATGGGCGTGGCCTTTTTGTTAGAATATATTCAGTACATAGTATCAGAACCCTCGGGCCACTTTTTTTTTAAAATAAGAACCTTTTTTAAATTCTTGCCTAAAATAGGTTCTCGTGCGAAGGGGTAAATTGACAATCTTGATTTAACAGGTTTTTAAAATCTGAGTACTTATATGTTTGGTTTTTTCATAGTTGTTTAAAATGTTTTCTTTTTCAGGGACATTGCAAGCTGTGATAGTTTCAAAGACTATCGAGCAAGGCAAGTAGCCTCTGTTTTTTATAGGCTTTAATAGGGTAATTTGTGTTAACTCTTCTTCATAAAGTCAAAAAGAGCCTGACAGCATGAAGTGATACAAATCTTTCTTTTTTCCTTCCAAAGGCGGGAGATGCTCTCATTTACCCTGACTCATTGCACACCAGATGACATTGAGACACTGATTAATGTCCGCAGTCTTCTGGAAACACAGGTGTTTTTATTTACCTGTATTTGTAATTTTGTGGGGCGGGGATAGAGGGCACGAATGCGATTTTACATGCTGGATGTATCTCGGCTTAAGTCATTTTTGTTACTACGCACGTCAAGACGTGAGTAAACTGAAAGGTTTGTCATCTATGATATTCTACATCATAACAATCTCTTTTACCAAAAGTTCTATCTAATGGGTCATCAGCTATACGCCAATATGCAATCAGCTTACAGAAACATCATAGTACTGAGACGGCATTACTTCAAGTGTTTAATGATATTAACAGTGCAAATGTCAATCAAAACGAATGCGTCCTGGTGTTATTAGATCTATCTCCAGCCTTCGACACCACTGATCACAAAATACTCATCAATAGACTGGAGAAGTGATATGGGCTCTCATGCCTTGCCCTCAAGTGGCTGAGTTCGTATCATCAAGATCGAAAGCAATGTGTAGTAATTGATGGGACTTACTCTGATCCAAGACTCATTGGTTGCGGCATTCCACAAGGCTCTGTGTTAGGGCCACTGTTGTTTTCATTATACTATGCTCCACTGGAAGATGTGATTACAGCTCACGGCATAGATTCAATGATGTATGCAGACGACTCTCAACTTTATATAATCCTGAAACGGAGTAACCTTTCTGTTGGCATTGAACAATTGGAACTTTGCGTTGATGAAGTTATACATTGGAACACTCAGAATGGCCCCAAATGCAATCCGACAAAGACCGAAGTCATACAGTTCTATTTCATTTTACGCCTACTTGCAGTATCTCGCACCTCAGAGTCGGCACTGCCATCATTGAACCAGTGACTGAAGTGAGAGATCTTGGAGTCACGTTCGATGCCACCCAGACTCTTCTCATACATTTAACAACATTTGCCAATCTGGTTAATTGTCTTTACGTCAAATCGGTAAAACAACATTTGCCAATCTGATTAATTGTCTTTACATCAAATCGGTAAAATCAGGAAATTCACCTCTCAGGAGGACACTGAAAGGGTTGTTCATGCCTTTATATCTTCAAAACTGGACTACTGTAATGGCTTACTTTATGGCTTGCCCTCAAACGAAATTCAGAAACTTCAAAGACTACAAAATTCCGCTGCCCGACTTATCACGAGAACTAAAAAATCCGAACATATCACACCTATTCTTACCAGTCTTCACTGGCTTCCCGTACAAGGACGTATTATCTTCAAGCTCCTCCTTAATACCTATAAAGCACTTCGTGGTCTGGTCCCTGATTATCCCTTGAACCTATTGACTACTTATAAACCTGCCCAATCTCTCCGTTCCTTAAGTTCCAACAATCTGTCCATTCCTAGATCAATAACTACCACGTATGGCGATCGATCCTTTGCATGTGCCTGCCCAAGGCTATGGAACCAGCTCCCACTGTCCGTTAAACTATCTGAAACCTTAGATTCTTTTAAAATTAAACTTAATACACATCTTTTTAAAATTGCTTATAACTCCTACAATAAGACTTTTTTTATAACATTATTTTTACTTCTTTAAGCTGATTTTAATTTATCTTAACTTTTATTGCTTTTAATGTTAAAAGCATTGAGACTTTGTATAATGCGTTTTTAAGAACTGTATTTATTGTTGTTATTATTATTATTATTATTATTATTATTATTATTATTTGCTCCAACATGAATCATTTTAAATGCTATACCCAAATCCCCTTACCCTACCACCAACACCAGAAGGTCGTTGTATTTACAATTTATCGTTATATTGGGTTGGGGTTAGCTAGCCAAGTTATACCGTTATTTTGGGTTGGGGTTAGCTAGCCAAGTTATACCGTTATGTTGGGTTGGGGTTAGCTAGCCAAGTTATACCGTTATATTGGGTTGGGGTTAGCTAGCCAAGTTATACCGTTATTTTTGGTTGACGTTATCATAAAAACTGATAATTGTGCAGTTTTAGCAGGGGATAAAAATCAAAAATAAAATAAGAAAGCTTAAAACCGTGAAGTTGAAATGCAAAGGGTTCTGAAAGCGTAAGGAAAACACCCGACACGTTAAAAAAAGTTTGCATTCTTCTGTTTGATAGTAATAGTTTCAACAGTTAGTTTTGTAACTTGATACGAACCTATCCTATAGCGTTTGCTTCAGTATGCCTGTGTGGGGTTTACCCGATCCACACTTAAACAGAACCGAAGAGAAGCAAATTATGATAATTTGCCAAATCATCAATTTTTGGTTTTTCCTATTGAAATCAACTTAAAAGTTGAAAGTTAATTTTTTCAATTTAATGATTTTTTTTACCTTGGCGATTTTCTTTAGATCCTTTATGAAGACATAAGTCAGCATTTAGACCAGCAAGAACAGGTAAAACATTTGTTTAAACAGATTATAAATTTCTTATAAATTAATCATAGCTGAATTTAAACTTTCATAAACCATTTTAGCAAAGTTGACCACCTCGAAACCAAATGTTTCGGAGGGCCTTATTTATTGTTTTGGACATATTTTTGCGAACTGTCGAACGATTATTTTTGTGTATACTACAAGCACTCGTTTTGCATTTTGTTATATTGTATGTATTCTGCCACTATCTGCTTTAATTAAGGTGTCGTAAACCAGTTTCAACATTTTCAAGAGACCTTGGTATTAGAAGGATTGACACTACAACACTTTATCACGTAATAGCAATGTTATGGTAGCATGTGGAACATCAATTATTGCTGAACAAGATGCAAATAGCAAACTTGGTGATCCCAATTTTTTATTGCACAAACGTGATCAGCATGCCAGAATGAAACTTTCGGCAAAGTTTAAAAAAATTCTACAGAGCGGATTCAGAGCTACCTTAAATTTTCAATTATTTAAGGTGGCTCAGAATCCTCTCCGTAGGATTTTTTAAAATTTGCAAGAAGTTTCATTCTGGCATGCTAATTACATTTCGCAAATAAAAAGTGGGGGTCATTGAGTTCGTTTTTGAGATATGAGTAGCTAAAGCCAAAAAATGGGATGTTTTTGCAGGGCTTTCCTGTTGCCACGGTAACTTTTTACGTCATAAAAATGACCGAATCTTTTTCAGCAATAATTGGTGTTGGATATTGTATCATAACATTGCTGTTAAGTGATAAAGTGTTGTAGTATCAATCTTTCTAATAAGAAAGTTTCTTTCATGTGTTGAAACTGGTTTGATCAACCTTAAAATGTATTGAGAGTCAATCCACGTAAGAACCATACAGATGGCTTCACATGCCATCTCACCGATTTCCTTCAAACTTTATACGCAAACACAACTTGTTACCAAACTTACACTGCTAAAATATTTCAGTTTAACTCTTTATTGTTTACGAGATAAACTCTCCCGTCCCCCCCCCTCCCCCTCCCCACTCACACGGGCAAAAATTGTCTTCTTTTTCAAATTTTTTCCAAACTTCGGAGCCTTATTTGGCCTGTACCTCCTACTAAAATCCAATCCATTTTGTTTCTATATACATAATATAGCTATTCCTCAAGGACATCGTGCTGACTAGATTTGAAAATAGCAACTTTGTAATTTTTAAGAATTTTTTTAAAAATTGAAGTTTAAGCATTTTTGAAAACTTCATTTTTTCCTTGAGTTTGGGCATCTTTTTCTCACTCCATCATCGCTTTACTGGGCAACTACAAGTATCCAGTTATAGACTGGAGTAATTTGCAAAAGCAGTTCTTGATTCTTAATTGTCAAATTAGTTAATTCTTGTGGAGCAAATTACAAATGCGATTGTTGCATTGTTATCCATTCTAAAATTCCAGCGTACACTTGTGTGGCGTGGCAAATGCTGTATCACTAAATTTCTCCACAACACCGATTTTTGGAAATACAAAGCATAAATATTCAAGGTTCAAGGTTTACATGTACTGTGTGTAGCTGAGATGAAGAATTATTTTAAATTGGAGAACTGAGAAAAAAAAGAAAAATTAATGACTGTTGCAATGTTGTCACAGCCTCGATTTTTAGTGCCTCGTAACACAAAGAGGAAAATATCCGGCGCCACTTTTCCTACGGATATTTGTAAAGATTCATTCACTCTTTCACAATATTTGACTAAGCGTAGAAACGTTAGTTAGAGAATAAAATAAACCGGACCTCAATTTTAATATTTTTCATAAAAAAAACATCATTTAATAACAAATACAATGGATAATGGATACTTTTAGTTGCCCAGTAATGGAGGATGAAGTGAGAAAAAGATGCCTAAAATTTACAAGAAAATGAAGTTTTCAAAAATGCTTGAACTTCAATTTTTAAAGAAATTGTTAAAAATTATACAGTTGCTATTTTCAAATCTAGTCAGCGTGATATCCTTGAGCAAGAGCTATATTATATATAGAAACAATATGGGTTGGATTTTAGTAGGAGATACAAACCAAATAAAGCTTTAAAGTTTGGAAAACATTTGAAAAAAAGGAACAATTTTTGCCCGAATGAGGGGAGGGGGGGGGGTAGTCTATCTCATCAACGATAAAGAGTTAGACCGAAGTATTTTAGCAGTGTAAGTTTGGTACCAAGTTGTGTTTGCATGTAAAGTTTGAAAAACATCGGTGAGATGGCATGTGAAGCCATCTGCATGGTACTGCATGGTTCTTACGTGGATATACTCCTAAGTGTTAAATATTGATGTGAAAAGTAAACTTTTCTTTCGCTTGTTGAAGCAAGCTAGAATAAACTGTAATGGTGAGTTAGTAACTAAATTACCTTTGTTTTTTCCTTTAAAGAATGAAGCAGAAGGTCAATCCAACGGTCAGATTTCTATTGGTCGAAAGACCATTCTAGCACAGGTGCAGAACAGGAAGTGGTGGAAGAGTACCTTGAAGTGGATCCGACCTCTTCAAAGCCGTGACGTATCTCAGGAGAGTCAGAAGCAAATTAAAGCAATGGAGGAGGCAACTCTTAAACAGGAATTTCACCCATTTTACCGTTCGCTCTGCAATGAAGAACACTACAAATTAGAGGTAGGACAATTATCATATGAACTTTGTTTCAAATTATCAAAAAAATAGCGTTGTAGTTTAGTCGTTTCGCCAAGCACCGTTATTACTTTCAGGTTTCATACACAACGTCATTCATACCCTACACAAGCTTTTACCTTTATCTACTTCAAGTTGTCCTTCCCTATTGGGAAAGTGCTATATTTTCTGACCCTGAAACACTTATTATTATTGTTATTATT
>JAOEJH020047945.1:0-10515 GCA_025448215.2 Palythoa grandis
CGATCTACTAAGTTTTTATTTTTTTATTGTCTGCTTTTTCGATTGATACGCCCCGATTTATATAAGGATTATTTTATTTTTGTTGCTTTTGTTTCATTTCGAAGAGACAAGAAAAACTGTAATGAATAAAAAAACACCTTTGAAAACTTCATCGACTTCTTTCTCTCGACTACTCATTACCATAAAAACGGAGAGTTTTTAACTCAAATTTACATAATAAAACATAAAGAAAAAAAGTTTCGAAAATTTTCTGATAGAATCCAACGAATATCTATTGAGTATTGTGTCTGTTGGAATATAAATATTTGACGTTTATTCTTTATTCTCGCTAGCTGCGTCAGCAGAAAATGTGTGGGCAGTAGGATGTCAAAAAACACGTTTAACATGTCTGAACTATTAAGCGGTCCTTGCCATTCAAACGCTTTCGCTTGTACCAATTTATGATAGTGGTCAGAAATGGTTTGCCTAAAATTTGCCACTGTTGTCAGAGAACTGGCGCTGTTGATCGATCAGTGTTGTCCTTCTGGAGTTCTGGCCCCATCATCGTTAAAGAGCCCTCCTACGCAGACGGTGATTATACACTTCCTGTCTGCTTTTAATAATGAAACCGGACAGTTTTTGATTTTGATATATCAGCACAATTTTTCGTTCTTTTTTTTCTTTCCTCCAAAAGTTTGACCGTGCTATTTGGACGTGTATACAACACGATATTAATTAAACACAACGTATCGTTTTATTAGTAATATAGTATTAGTTCTATTAGGAAGAAGTCTTGCCCGCTTTTCCGGCTTTATGACCACCTAACTTGCAGTAAAATGCAAAATTTTTCATAAAAACAATGCAAGGTTAACCTTAAGGAAAATACAATTTATTCTTTTCGCTTGTAACATTTCTGTTTGGGTTTTTACATGAATATTTGGGATCAATCCGTGTTCGGTAATCCTACTTTTTTTACAATACCATAATCCTTTAATACATAACAGTGTTACGTAAAAACGATTCTTCTGTTGTTTTTAAATGTTTGCCTTTGTAACTCAATATTTCCGCTGAAAACTCGATTCTCCGTAATTCTCTTCATTTCAAATAATCTTCGTGAAGAAAAAATTAAACTTAGATCATTTTGACTTTTTAAACATTTATATAATTTTTATCACTATACAGGTTATTTACGAATTCATATAGCCACCAAGTTTGTTACAAAATATTTTTCAACTAGTCAGCTATTCACAAAACTGTCCGTTCAAACTGCAACTGTTTTTTCTTATGTCTTCAATTTTGTGATCGAATACGAACTCAATTAGTTTAATAACAGGACACTGTATACGGAGAGCAAGTCGAACCCCACTCGCTTTCTGGGCAATTTTCAAACGGCTGGAAATTACAATTTCCGCGATTGTCATTCGTTGTGGTTGCGTAGGGAGAAATGAAGAAGTCTTGAAAGCAGTTCTGTTTGGACAGACAGCTAATAAGGTGAAGAGTTTGTCTTCTTTCGTGTCCCATTAAGCACACCGTCGAGTTTGCAACAACATTGTACAGGACGGTAAGGTATTGGTACTTGGTGAAGGGATCTTCAATAAAATGATTTGTCAGGTAACTTTCCAATTTCTGCTGCTGCTGCTTAATATCCCCGAAATCGATAAAAAATCGGCTGCACATGTAGCGCTCAAGTATTCGAATTTCGCCCTGGTTTTCTGGGACGTAATTTCGAACGAGGAGATTGCAATATTTCAGCAGTCCGCCCCCGCGAATTTCCTCCGGATTTCTGGTTGCTATAAGTTTATTATCCAAGTGAAAGAGAGCCATTTTTATGTCACCGTAAACTGAAATCGCCACAACTGTTGGGAAGAAATTTGGCTTCATTGGCACCGGTGACAGTTTGTAAAAGCCAAGCAAAGAATCCAATCCAATCTGGAAGGAGTCAACAGAGAACTCGAACTGACGTCTCATCGAATCCACAAATTTCAGTTCAACGTTTTTGCCATCTTTGTTAGTCAGCGAGATAAGCGACCAACTGTCGCTGTCAGTCGAAACTTTCACCATTTTCTGAACGTACGCCTCTTTGAGAGTACAGCTACTCATTCGGCTTTTCGAGACTCCTTCCGGGAAAAAATTGAGCAGCGAATCAAGCACTACAGTTTTTATTTGTTGAAGGTGCGAATGGCTTCGAATCTCAACGCCAAAAATCAAGTCAATGTCGTTGTACGAGAAAGACTTCTCTGTTGTTAAAATACAACTGGCTGTACTTCCATTGAGGCGAATATCACGAACTTTTAATCCTTCTTCTTTGAGTCCGCGAGACACGACTTCGATGAGTTCTTTTAGCTGTACTTCCAACGTTGGGAAGTTTCCTCGTCCGTGAATCTCAACCACTTGATTGAGAACTTGGTCAAGACGAGCGACCTGTTCAAATGTCAGCACTTGGGAACTGTTTTGCTGGTCCATTCTGATGGCGAACTTGGTACAATATTTGGAATGTGACAAAGTTAGTTGAAAGATCTCAAGAACAAGTTTTCCGCAGCAATTACAATCTCACACTACAGAGAATCAATTTAACAGCGAAATGAGCCAACTTAAAAATGTGAGCGCAACATATGCCTCTCTTTTCTGTTACCTATCATAACAGCTGTTTCTGATTGGCTGATACTTTAAATCACCTGGCAACAAACAACCAAGAAATTACTAACGTGACAGAAAACATCAAAATAGCTATCGAACAGCCAATCAGCGCTCGGCTTCGCCCACAACCCGCCTACGAAATCGCTTCCGCTCGAGTGGTTACTTGCTATTCAAATTGAGTGAAAGTTAAAAAAGTTTTTAAACTTTTTTTGTTAATTTTCATGGTCTGGCAACCTACGCAAAAGCTCTCAACCGAAAAGAAAGTTGTTCTGATCACAAAGAACCGGTATTCTGATTTATTTCAACCTAACAACGTTTTAAATCTCGTCATTATTGGGCACTTTTGACATATGTATGGTATTAAACGACGGATGGCGATATGATATGATATATTGCGTAAGTTATTACAGATACCTCCAAAGTAAACATCCCATGACGTCATCAGCCTTGTATTAACAGCGGTCCACATCGCACACAAAATGCCGCTTCTTAAAAATCGTACATTTATAGCCCACAGGTTTCTATTTCGAGCTAAAATGGTAGGGTTTAAATTAGTTTAGCTTAGAGCTGCTTAAAATGGAATTTTTCGAAATTGATGATTCGCATCGCGTATTTTTCGTACTATAACGTCTTGTACGATCAAATGTGCTATTTTGAAGTAAAATAATTTTTTTTTTCGTACAACATTTGTATATTCGAACAGCGATATCTATTTTTTAACAAAAATTTTCTCAAAGCACGCCGTGGTTGTGTGACGACGCAGTCTCATACCTGGGCAATTTATTAGCTCTTTATCATCTACATGCAGCTTTTTCAAAGATATCAAATATATCTACTACTAATCTCAAGAAATAACCGTAAGTCTACAACGAATATTCCTATTTATTCAAGGGCAAGATTTCAAGCGGAAGATTTGTGTTGGAAATGTTCAAAACAATACATAACAAAGCTACAGACTAAACTTTCTTGAAAATCAGATTTCAGAAGCAACCGGGTTTGATATAATTTATTATTTCTCGTGTAGTACAAGGACCAGCATTTGAGAGTAATCTTAAATGATGGCTTCACAAATTACTCAATAGCTGATTAATACAAGTCGAATTTTAAAAGTTCTTTAATCAAATATCTGGATTTTTAAAATAACCTAAGTTATTTTGGTGATAATAGAAAGGAAAAAAGACAAAACAAAAGCAATATCGATTCTACGATTTCTTGAGACTTGTTTCAAAGTCCACGCCGTTCAGTTAAAATTAAAAAAAAATGAACTTTTTGAGGAATAACCTCACGTGTCCAAACTAAGTAACAGAAAATAATTACTATTGTTTTTGTTGTTGCGAAGCGGTTGACATTAATTACTACCAAAATATGTTTCAAGCAGATTTTGATTCGCGAGCAAAAATATTTTAATTTGGCGCAAAAAAGTCAGTCACCAGGTTGTTGAGACTCGATATAAGAATGCAGTACATTTTCATGGCAAAAAACCACAAATGTACTTGATCCAATGTAAAATCTTTAGTACCCTATCATTCCATTGACGTCTGACACTTCAAAAAACACACTGTATCGTTCCAATTTGTTTTTCCTTGTAATGCTTCTTCGGTTCAAATCCGAAAAAGTTCAAGAATTCGCACAGCGAATGCGCACAAAAAACATTCATTCCAAAGCAAAAACTTGTAAGAGTTCGACAAGATTCCAATATGGCTTCCAAGAGAGCAGGCAACATATAACATGCCAATGACGCCAAACGGCCTTTGATCTAAGATAAACATAAAAAACGTGACCTTCGGATAAGCGTCAAAGGTCAGTATTATGATTTTTGCCATTTTTCAGTTAGTGCGACGTTGCTCTCAAGTCAGTTGTTCATTCAAAAAATCGGAAATTTGAGTACTGATTTCGTGAATTCAATTGAAAGAAAACAAATCAAAGCTTTCTTCCTTCCTTTCTTTCTTTACATGCCGTAAATATAATTAAGGCCGTTATTTTATGATGTGTTCATGGCAGTAGTCACAAAACAAATATCGTTGGAACTGTGACGTCTTAAGATCTGACGATAGACATTATTAAAAAGAGTTATATTCAAACATTTAATGGTAAATCATTCGAAAATTAAAAGTGAACCATACTGCAAAGAAAGAAAATTTAAACTCGCGAAGAACTTGATTTGCTTTTATACTATCACGTAATTAATTCTATTTTTGTGCAGAATGGGTTTTTAACTTTCCAAACCTCAAAACTTACGACTGAAGAACAAGATTTGATTGATTTCTTGCTTCACAAAGCTATAAAAATTTTCCTTGCTATTAGATTTGTAATGTCTGCAAAATTTATCAGAATCAAAATCAAAACAACTCTTCATTTAGAAATTAACTCTTAGTCACAACTGCAAACTTAATAGTTAGTAGTGTTGCCTGGAGACGCTGTGCATATAATGTCATGAAACAGGATGCGGCACGTGGGTAATTCATCCAATCAGTTGTGGTGTCGATTGTGCCCTCTCATAAGCTACCAGTTCTGTACGTACTCGCTGGCGTGTGGTAATTTGCACCATTGATCTGCACAGACAAGAATATAGAAAAACTAGTCAAACATTCGCCATTTTGACATATTTTTAACAATTAAAAACTCCATTTTGGGGAGTCAGGTTGGCGTAGTGGTTATCATTCACACCTCCCACCTCTACGACCCAGGTATAGAGTATATACAATAATAAGTCAGGTTGGTGTAGTGGTTATCATTCACATCTCCCACCTCTACGACCCAGGTGTAGAGTATTTATAATAATAAGTCAGGTTGGCATAGTGGCCATCATTCGCGCCTTCCACCTCTACGAGCCGGGATCGACTCCCGGGCTCCGCACGTGGGCTGAGATTTGTCGATCTCAATCTGACTCCGAGGGTTTTTCTCCGGGTACTCCGGTTTTCCTCCCTCCACAAAATCGACTCCCAGCTAATCATAATTGGCTGTAGTTAGCATAGAATAGCCATCCCGTGGAATGCTAATAAAATTATTATTCATTATTTATTTATTTACACTACAGAATAATAAACCAGGCTAGATAAACTTTGGCAAGAGTAAACTTTAATTCCATCGAGGCAAGGATGAAATCGACTGTTTTTTAAAAACCCCATTTACACTAGAGAAAAAACGGGATGGCAAGGCCATATATGGCAAGGGAAACTTTAACTATTTGGAGAGGCAAGGACGGTTTACATGCGTAATTTTTATGCTCACCTGTTTTGTGATAAGTCACGGTTATTTTGATCAAGTCAAGGATGAAAATCTTTGGTGAGCACGCGCGTTCATAAAGACATATGTTAAATCTGTATGGCGCTAAAAAGTGATTGTATATCAACGCCGTAATATGATGTCAAAGATCACCTTGACAGCAGTTTACACAGCCGTCCACACGTTGTCCTTTTTCAAAAAATTGGCATGGCAATCATATGTTGGGGATGCTATCGCTGACCACATCACGCGTAATGGGAAACCCCTGGCTTGTGAATTTAACAAATAGATTCCATGTTGCCGTGCGTCTTGCCATATAATTAACAAATAGATTCCATGTTGTCGTGCGTCTGTTCAGTAATAGATCACAGATGACGTCAAACTGTGGTAACAACAAAAAGTGACACACGAGGCGATAGTCCTCTAATAGATCAGGAGCGAGAACCAATCAAAATGGGAGAATAACTTGGGTTATTATATAAAAAGTTATAGATGAAGATGAAAGTGCATGTGTTTGTGTATACTTTTACAGCTTTGCGCAGGCTTTTAAGAGCTTGTGCGCTTAAATTTTAGTCAAGATGCCACACATCTACTGGGAATTACTAAAGTCGACTTTATTATATATCGGCAGAAAATGAGTGGCATCTAATTTGCAAAAATATGCTTGTTTATAAATCGAAGTCAAGGGCGTAGCTAGCCTTTAAGCAATTAAACACGGGCTTAACAAGCCGAGTTTCTGTAAATAATCTCTTTAGTAGCCGAAAGGCGAATCACCGCTATATCATTGTTTTAATTTGAAAAATAAAATATTGATTTTCAATCTTTTGAATGAAAAAATGCTGAAAGGTTAATAACAATGCAGTAACACCATAAGTTCCCACGTTGGACGTTGAAAAAATTTGATGTACGACTTACGCTGTACAATTTGGGCTTAAATGGAAAAAATGGCTGGCTACGCCCCTGGAAGTCAAGGTGAACTCTGGCATCATCTTACGAGAGTAATTTATATAATCATTTTTTGCCGACTAACGAGTTTTCATCCTTGACTTGATCAAAATAACCGTGATTTATTACGAGCTTGTGCAAACTGTCCTTGCCTCTCTAAACAGTTAAAATTACCCTTGCCAATATTCATCCTTGCCTATCCGTTTTTTCTGTAAGCGTAAATTGGGTTTAAATTGCATGCTAGCTATTTACTTTCGTACAGGCTGGAACTTCTTCACTAACAATTTCGACAAAGTCCAATTATTGTAATGGCTTTGATCCATTTAAGGCCGGCGCACACTTGAGGTAAACGGCTGAGCTCTTTGCCTCGCGAGTTAGTTTGCTCAGCTTGTTCCGCACGTGTGCTTCAAAATTTTGTTGAGAATTTTGCCGCGCGAGGTCGTGACACAAAATTCTGTTGTGTTTGATAATTTTTGCCTCACGAGGCCAATTTCTCATCGTGTGCTGACTGTGTGAGCATCTTGCTGAGCCGGATTAGAAATGTAGCCAATAAGATCGCTTTCTGTGATCACGCCACTATTGTTTGTTTTGTGTCCTGAATGTTTGTTAAATAATAATTTGTTAAATAATGTCTCTTCTAACGTCAGTTCTGTGGCCCTAAAAATCCGGGAGAAAAGGGAGATGGATTATTTCGAAATGGCGGAAAATGTTGAAGCAACCGGAATGCATTGCACCTGGAAACGAAATCATTTACTTGCAATTTAGTTCAAATTAAAATTAAAATTTTCACAACTTGATGACTTTTTCTTCTTTTAACAAATCATTTAGTATAGGTTGCTATCAACAGACGTCATATTCTGTCCCGTGCGGAATTTTTCACAGCTGATTTACAAGTTTTCAAAAGAATTCTATCTGGTATAAAGCGCATAGGGGGCAGTTTGCCCCCCAGCCAAACTCAGATAATGATATTCAACAGCTGATTGATAGAAAAGAATACCAGAGCAAGTTACGTAACTCGACTAAAGTACAATATACTTTTGAAAACACAGTTTGAGTCCTACCTCACCAAGCAATAGATTTTTATATTCATACTGTATATACTACAAGAACCGGACCAAACTAAACCAAAATAATCATTTAACTTCCACGCCTTACCACGGGAACTTAAGTTTTACAATACGTCCACGGCCCGCACTGTTTTACGTTGCCGCGCGAAAGTTTTCATTATTTGTAAAAACTTTCATTATTTGCATCGCTTTACTTCAAAAATACATAATGAGCTTTATTTGCGAAATAAAGCCCACAAAAACATTAAAGAAAATAGATTAAACTAAAACAAATATCTATATAACGACCCCTGATTGCGGCTGCATGTGATCTACGGTACAGTTCCGAAGGCCACGAGATGTTGCGGTGGACTTTCTTTCGGCGGATATCGCTTATTGAGAGTGTACACGTGTTATGGTAAAGTTATGATGAGCAACTTAGGTCCGATGTTAGAGAAGGATTTTTCCGCTATTTCGAAATAATCCATCTCCCTTTTAGCTCGGTTTTTGAAGTCCGCATAACTGACGTAAAAGAGACATTATTTAACAAATCATTATTTAACAAATTATTCAGGACACTCGCGCTCGCCATTTTCTCAGTCAAAACAAACAAAAGTGGCGTGATCACAGAAAGCGATCTTATTGGCTACATTTTAAATCCGGCTCTGCCAGATGCTCACGTCGTCCGCACACGATAAGAAATTGGCAAAAATTATTAAACACGACAGATTTTTGTGTCACGACCTCGCGTGGCAAAATTCTCAGCAAAATTTTCCCGCACACGTGCGGAACTACCTGAGCAAACTGCCTCGCGAGGAAAAGAGCTCAGCCGTTTCAAGTGTGCGCCGGGCTTAAAGTGATATGATATCACTTCACGGTAAAATGGTCCAGTGAGAAAGCCCGGTATAAATGCTTTCAGCCAATCACATATCTTGTATTATTGTGTCACTAGTTTTGCAACGCACGCTTCCCGCCTTTTTTCAAACAATGAGACATGGCTTCAAACATGGCTTCAAACTCGCGCCTTATTCGATTTTAGGAAGATGTTAGTTCAAATTTCTTGTATCAGTTCAAAATAAGAGCATAAGCAACTCGAGAAAATAAGAACTTCGTTTAAGACTTTTTTTAAGTCACAACGGCGAAAACAATGAGAAGAATACACCAGATGAGTGAAGAGTCTAGGTATAATAAATCGTTTAAGTGTCACTGTGTTGTTTCATCTACCCTAAAATGTGTAATAAACAAATTAAAACTCAGCAAACTCGCTCCTTCGTTAAGCCGGTTTCCATATAATCGCTCCCGTCGCTACTGTCGCTACAGTCGCGAACAAAATTATTCTGCGACTGGAGCGACGGCAGCGATTATATGGAAACCGGGCTTTATATGATACGAAAAACTCGTGAATAAAAGCACAGAGCTCAAGTTACCTTCATGTCGTACTCCAACACGAACGAAGGGATGTCTAGCTGATCTGGATTTATCCAGTCGTACAAGAACTGTACTCCAGACAAGAAATGCACCTTGTTCTTGATCGAAGATGCAGTAAACGTGGTAAAGAACCACGTTACAAGCCGTGCCCAAAATGTTGGGTGGACAATATAGAAGGATTTGAGGTTTCGACGGTATCTAAACACAAAAACACTAAATATATATAATGTTCCCAACTAAAGTACTACAGATTAATGCACTAGTAAGATCGGAGCGACGCTAATACCAAAAACATAAAGGCAAATATATCATTTAAGATTAAAAGACAAAAAAAAACCACTGATTAATTGCGAACTAAAAGCGAATATAATTAAACATTGCTATGAAAAAAAGCATCGTGACGTGGTTGGGCAATAGAAAGATCTCTTCCTTCCAGCCACAAGGCCCCATTTTCAACCTCAGCTCTGCCGAGTGTTAAACATTTGTGTGACCTTTCTGCCAAAGTTGACTCAGCTTTCCATCCTTACGGGGTCGGTTAAATGAGTACCAGCTTCTGCTGGGAGCTAACCTGTGACGGATAGTGTCCCGTCCAGGGGGAGTCAATGACTCTCATCCGCTCAACACTACTGAAACAGGAGATAACCACCGGTTCCAATGGGCCACTTAGGCTCTAAAAGGCTTTTAGCTATGAGAAAAAACTTGAGTTTGACGGCAGCATATGCGCTTTGAATCAATCACAAAGTTGAATGAGGTACTAAAGTATACAACCACAGAAGACCAACAAAATCAGCAACAATTACCAGACAATAAAGAGTTTATTTTCATTTCTATTTCGTCTTCTCATATTCGAAATATTCCACTTCCAAACTGCTCTAAGAAAGTTGATACCCACGCCAAGTAAGATCACGTTTACCGCTTGCATTTTCTTCTTACAGAGTAGAAAGGATTGTAAAGATAATCAAATAATTCATAAGTCTACAAAAAGCTCTTCAGGAGTGTCACTGGAAAAACCTCTTTTTCGTGCGACACTCCACCGGAAACTACTGAAGCAGAATAATTCGAAACTTAGACGAAACAAGTGGAAGCACTTCAGGTATCAAAGAAAGCTCCTAATTAACAAACCACAACAAGGCCGACAAGTTACACACAAAGTCATTAACATAGAAAAAAATAGGTAGATAATCTATGATATCTATAATCTCTTTATCTATCTACCTGAGTACCTCTATATCAATATATATATACGTATGTATAT
>JAOEJH020048045.1:0-10512 GCA_025448215.2 Palythoa grandis
TGCGGAGCCCGGGAGTCGAACCCGGGTCGCAGAGGTGGGAAGCGCGAGTGATGACCGCTACGCCAACCTGACTCCCCTGGTTCTCCATGTCTCTTGCTTCAATATTTGTTTTATCTACTGCACTTGTTCGAACACACCGGCATATGGTCATTTTTAAGATTTTCAGCTATGAAGTCAATTGGAATGTCTCCAACGCTGTCTGCTGAATTATCTTCTTCCTGCAATAATAAAGTTTTCATAAAACGTAAACTTTTCACAGGGGACACAGCAATCAAGCAAACGTCGAGTTGTTAGTTGTTACTAAACATCGGCTCGGTCGCTGTTGGAAGAAACTCCAAATATGTGACTGTGTGCTTACCTCTTTCTTCTGACGCTTTTCTGCCGTTACTCTCTCTCTCTCCTGGCACAATCCATAAATCTTCCTTTTCCTTGTTTTATGTCTGCTTGCTCTTCCGATCCCACAAAAAAAACAAAAACGAAATCCGCGTGCTTTGGACAGGCACAATGGCTCTGAAAAGCCATAAACTAAAAACTGGCAAAACAGCACAACTGACAGCCGAGAGAAAATTACAAATACCTATCAAAGCTTAAAATATTTGATGAAAAAAAAATAAAAAACTATGAAAACTCTGTGAAATACGGCACCATACCAACGCTCGCTAAGTCGCAAATCCAATATGGCGCAAACCTCCTGCAAGAAAAGTTTAGAATAGCTCCTAGGTCCCACGGTAGATTTCAACAAAACTCGGTCAGAGGTCAGTTTAAGGAGAACGGGTCCCAAAGAACTAAAAATATCCTGATAAAATATTTTTTTTTCGGTGTTTCACGACGAAAAAACAGCTTCCGACCAATCAGAATTCAAGATTTAATTAGTTAATTTAATAAATATTTTCACACATATTTGTTTGCATTTGCACCACACCCGCCTAGTTCTTAGGCGAAGCATGAAATACTGTAGGCCCAATATCGTCCTTTTAATTTTCTCTCTGAAACTAACCTTATAACCTGCTGTATCCTTCAAAAGGTAATGTTCTATATATTCTTTCCAGCTAACCATCCATGAATAACAATTGAAGCAAACACTAAAGGCAGCTTTTTTGTAAGCAATTTTAAGTAGACAAAAATGTCCGAAATATTTAGTTATTAGAACAGCAGAGAATAGCATCGAGTAAAACAAAAAAGAACTCACAGACACCTAATTTGTGTACGAAACAGATAAAGAATATTGAAACTTTATGACATAGGCTCAGTACAATTTCTGTTTGCTTCATTAAAACAAAATAAAATGTTCAACAGCAGACATTATCATTAATTTTTACACGGCTATAACTTTTATGTAATGATTTAGCAATTGATTTTTGTGATCAGTCAGTTCGATCAATGTTTCTGCTTAATACTTTAAACCGAAGTCTCTTGTTTGCCGGCATATTCTTCAATGTCTTTTATGCAAAGTATTTATCAAAATTATATGCTGCTCGCTATGGCCGAGAGCAATGCTGATCTTATCAACTGTACTTCAAAAAGAAGTTTCCAAAAGATATCAATCTTCAAGTTCAACTTAGAAATTAAGACCTCGTTAATTGCTTGCTGTTCTAACCAGCAGGCAGTATTCTAAGGTTTAACAAGAATCTTTAATTTGTATTCACACGGATTACCTAGGGTTAATCGATTTTTTTACGTTTATTTCTCAGCACAACGCTCATTTCATGATTGCATTGAACTTCTGAGATTACATGATTTCTCCGCGCCCCTCCCCCCTCCCCCAGGTAGTGTACGGTCTTCATGAGAGCGAGGTCGATGGCCATGATTGCAATTCTATACGTTTTGTGCGCTAATATTTTTTTATAAATTTATAGAAACTGTATTTGAACTTTTTTTTTAATTTTTCGTTACTACTTCAGTGACAACAGACAAGTCATTTCCTTAACAAATGAATATGAGCACGGAAAATCCTAATTCTCTTTCATACGGAAACTGATAATATTTATGTAATGATGTTCTCGTCTTCGCTAGGTTAATGAAAACAAAACTGCAAACAGAACGTTAAAGTGCCAATACCATTAATTCGTTTAAAAAACTTCCTTTCTTCTAATAAAAGTAGCTACCTGCTCCGCGTTGCACAAGCCAGGAAGTTTTATTAATAATTGATGGTGTTGTCTTCATAGTCAGTGAAGTTTATATTTCCTCAAAAACCTTTATTAGTAACTCTTAGCTTGGAAGAACAGAGTTATTGCTTAAACGTTGTCAAATATGTGAGAAATTGACGTGTTCAAGAGGAAAACCGGATTTCATTATTTCATCGATCTCACTGAGTGTGGCCAACGGTAAAGAACGCAGATTTTCTATTACACTAGTTAAGAAGCCCATAGAATGAAACTATTAACTAATGAATGGAATGGCAAAACCTTACTAATTAATTTCGTTCGTTGCATTTTAGGCCCGGGTTAAACGTCGATCTTAGCATGCGTCGAACGAAATTGCACTTCTGGTCGACCAAAATTAATTATGTTCGACTCTTGAGTCAAACGTCGATCCTAATTCAGTCGATCGAAATGTAGTCAACAGAGAATTGTAAAAAAACTCAAGTTGAAGCTGGAATATACATTATCATAATTGTCATTATTTATGAATTTAGTTCGACACATGCTAAGATCGACGTTTAACCTAAAGTCGATCTTACGCCGTTCTAATCGACACCGCACGTTGATTAGAACGACTGGGTCGATCGAAACTCAATCAGTCGATTTTAATTGGGACAAACGTCGAACTTATCATGTGCATAAAGGTGCAATTTCGTTCGACGCATGCTAAGATTGACGTTTAACCTGGGCCTTACTCTCGGCAACGATACACGTCTCAATTTGCCTTGCAACCCTGATCTTAGGCATTACACAGGGTGTTACACTCTGCAATGGCTGGTGCAACTCGTCTCGCAATTGCACGAAAAATTATGTCGTGTAATATGATCACCTTTAGTTTGTGTGTGTGTGTGTGTGTGTGTTTGTTTGTTTTGTTTTTCAATTCTGTTTTGATCCTTTTTTTGTTTTTTTAGTTGTATACCGGTTTTCGTTGGTACGTTGGGGAACCGTACATGTATTATAGCCAGGATCGATTTTCAACGTTGTGAAATAAGCCGGTGTAAGATAGAGAAACATCAGATTTTAGTACTACAAAACTATGAATTGCGATGATGTTCATTGTTCTTTATTTTAACGAAAATTTCAACCTCAACAATAAAACTTGCATGTTCTTGCATCTAATAACAATTATAAATTAACACAAATATTTTTGGAAATAAAAATGTTTAATTCAACGAGCATTGCCACGTATGGGCCACAAATGAATGTGCAAACATTTTTTAATTGTCTTAAAATATCGTAACTTGGCAGAATGCTGTGGCTTTTTAAAAATTGGATGTAATTTCCTGTTCCAAATATTAAAAATGTGTCACTTGGGTTAAAATCCGAGCCTCCATTGTTCTTAGATCGTTCTTAACATTTCGGCCAATTTGAGCCTCGTTTTTACAAAATTGTTTTCAAGATAAAGAGATTTAGTCTTGAATTCGCCTTCCGGTTATCAGTGTTGCTCTATTTTAATATACTTAACAGTTTATATCTTCCAGAGAAAAGAAAAAGCGTTTTTCATGTAGCAGCAAACCGCAAGATTTCACAAAAATGGCAAAGCAGATTGGATTAGTGTGTTCATATTATAGTTTCTAAATCTAATGATTTATGCTCATTTTTTTCTCGCTTTGGCTGGCAATTGTAAAAGAAAATATTTACAGCGTTTGTCAAACGGTACTTCACTCGTTGCAGAAAGATATCAAGTGATTTATTCACGTTTAAAGTTTATTAGATATTGGGAAAATAGTTTATATACAATAAGAGGATATTTGAAACATTTCAAACCATGTCTTTTGTATTGTTTTATTTTATTTTATTTTGATTGCTTACAAAAAAATTATTAAACGTCAGCGGTTTTCAAATGTTAATGAAGATAGTTTCTAAACTAAATTGTTTGCATTGCTTTTTAATTTCGCAGAGATTGATTCATATTTGAAGAGCCAGTGAACATGGCTGTAATTCATAGTAATATATATCTAAGTCAAAACAGGAACTGAAGACCAAGAATTCAACAAAAGCTTTGCGTCTTAATTTCAAAATATATGCTGGTTAGGAAGTTAAACTGACAGAAAAAAATGAAAGGAAAAATGCATGTTGTAATTTTAAATCAAATTAATCTTTTCAATTCAAATGCTTGAAAGATAAACAAGAAAAAAGGCAAAAGCCAAATTTCAATAGTTAATCACCATGAAGCGGCTTTCTATTTAGAAGGAAGCTTTTGTTTGATTCGATCAACATTTCATTCAAATTTCCTAATCTTTAATGTTTACGTGATTCGATCGGCCAAAATATTTGCTTTAGCAGCAGTCAGTCGCTATAGTGTTTTTGATAAGATGTTTGAAACGGCTGCCCTAATTGTATCTCTCCAATGCTAATAGTAATGGTTTTTGTTGTAAACTCCACGAGATCTCGGCGGAACCTATTGTTACAATTTAAAAGAAAATTGAATCACAGAGTACAGAAATCACATTTTTAGCAAAATCGTAATGGCTGGTAAGTACAAAGTTTTTTCGAAATGAGGTTTCAAACATATTTTTTTTCTTGTGACAATTTAGTGGCATTAGTGGACAATGAAAGTACCACTGGAAATACCAGGTAACTGTTAAAAGTTCGCGGTTGATGTCTGGCCTCTTTAAGCAATTATAAAATACAAACTCTATTGCCATCATCAGTTTTTAAAATACATGTTTTTTGTTTTATGAAACCAAACTTTACAAGAACCTTTTTTTCCTTACGACTGAGGTCGGTGAAATGATTACTAGCCTCTGCTTGGGGCTAACATGCGACAGATTATTGTCCTATCCAGGAGGAGTCAATGACTCTCATCTGCTTAACACTACAGAAAATGGAGATAAACACCGGCTCCATTGGATAAGTTAGGCTTGTAAAAGGATTTGGCTGGCTTATAAAAACGACACTGAAGTTAGGGAAGTCTTGAAGACCTCCAAGGCTGAAATCTTTCTGCCGACACTGATTTACCTGCTGAAAATAAAATTCAACAGACTGCTTCATGCATGTTTAATTCAGATGAACTTTAATTTGCCTTTAACATGTATGGTATGATAAAACCTTTGCTTTTGAAACAAAAATTCAGCAATCAGGTAGCAAAACTATATAACTCATAGAGCTATATATATCTAACCAAGTAGAGAACTACATTGAAATCGTAGAGGCCATGACATCGGATCGGGCAGACATTTCTCAATAATTATCCATGCACCATTGCGGTGAACACATAACATTTTCGACTGAGTCACTTTTTTATTTTCTAGTTTCTTACTAAACGAGATATATGTCCTCAAGAGTTTACAACTTTAGACGTGCCAAAGCCAATTCAGCAGAAAGACACAGTAAATAGAAATAAAATTAAAGTTGCTGTGAATTTCCAGAAAAAGAAAAATTGTGTATAGAATAAGAAAGATCTTGGAGAAATGAGAGTCTTTTTGCAGATAACATCAAAAATATCTTAAGTGAAAAACTAAATAATTTCTCAAATCGATACACTTTGGAAATTTTCGTTCTAAAAACCAGCGGAAACGAATTCGTTGGCTAACAAAACCCGAGCTCTAGAATTGACGACATTGCTCCTAAAAATGATATTCTTTTCATGATGAGGTCGGTTATGGTTCGTTTTTCTAATTTCTTTCACTTTGACTTTGTTCCAAAAATTAAACAAATAAATGCTTGGTTCCATCCTTGGATTGTACCTAAAAAAGCCCAAAAAAAAAAAAGGTAGTTCAAAACTTGACAGTTCAAAGGGAAACATCCGTTACGATACATTAACCAAAATACAAGGTTTATTACCAATATAATCATGTTTCCTTAAAGGGGAACTGAACCCTGAAATCAACCTTTTTTAAAAATAATCCTTAAAGGTGTGGAAACCGTATTTAAAAGTTTTTTTCCTCGTGTTGCGCTGGTTTTCCGAGAAATTCTAGTTTGAAAGTGTGTGTTTCGCGCTATCTGGGGTCGTTGAGCGTGGGCGCTTCTCAACTTGTCAGCGGTAAACGAAGGTAATGTGTGACGTATATGGGGAAGCGAGCGAGCGCTTGTACTATTATAGTTGTCATAAGCTTGTGTACGCAGTCAAGAGTGAAAGAGAAAATTAAAATTTTGTGCGATGTCTTGCTTCAATGTTGTACCTTTAAAGATCTTCCCCATATCTGACGTCATAGCCTCACTCCTACTCCGCTGACCGTCTATTTCTGAGCCGCCGGTACAAAGCGGCGCGTAACTCGGTGTTTTAAACTCGAATTCTCGGAAAATCAGCACGAAACGAGGGAAAAAACTTTTAAATACGGTTTTCACACCTTTAAGGATTTTATTTAAAAAAAGTTGATTTTAGGGTTCACTACCCCTTTAAATATTCCCAAATATGTTATCGTTTTGACACAAACTAGTAGTCAAATTTTAAAATATAGTAATTCAAAATAAAAAGGTGACATAAAAGACAAGCACAAAAATCACAAAAAATGTGATGCCTTTCAATGCATCGTACCATATTAGTATTGTCAGCATCAGTCAATATACATATATTACAGATATTTTGTCTTCTAAACAATGAATCGACAAGTTAAGAGTCTTTTTAATTTAGCTATGATATCTAAATTTTATACAAGGTTGTAAAAGTTCTTGGCTTTATTTAGAAAATAACAAATTTTGCCATGAAAATACAAACAAGCATTTATTCATGACTATAAGTTTGACTAAGGCAAAATCATTGTCGACGCCATAATTTTTGTCGAGATTGAGTTTTGGGCTACATGATAAAGGATATTGAACAGAAGCCTAGGACAAAAGATTTTGTAGCTTATCTTAACTGTTTCATCTTCAGTTTAGAGCGGTAGAACACCATGCATGGACATAGCCTTTAAATAATAGTCTTCCGAAGTATTTCGTCCGTATAACAAAAAAGTTTTTTAATTGATAAACAAAAACTAAAGAAGTGTAACTGGGAATCTTTACACAAACAATTTGAGACTCAGGCACTAGCAATTTCATTTTTCTCTGGTGTTTTAGCTAAAGCGTAATCCAGCGTAATCCATAAGCGAGGAGTTCCGTTCACTAGTTTGATCTTGACGATAAAAAATCAGCAGCATTTTCAGTTTGTTGTCTGCATAACAATTGTAGTTTAGACCTAATGTGTTTTCTTTCGAAAGGTTCTTCTGGATACTAAACTTTTAGAGGAAGTGAATATTTCATTAAGCCTTTTTATTTTATAACTTTTTAATATTTGATTTAAAAGAATACCAATCAAAACGTATAAATGAAAAGCAAAACCTGAAAAGGATAGTTAATCTGTTTCCGTTCGGAAACATTACAAAGGCTTAGGAACTTATCAGAAAAAATCTTGGAGTGCTATTCTTTAGTTTAATGCGGCTTACCAATTTATGTCAACAGATCTTCAACAGAAATCAAGAGTAAAGGAAGAAAAGAAGTATTGGCTGAAGAGCAACTTGCAACCACCAGAGCTTAAAAATCAACGGATGAAAAAGAAAGCCAATATAAGTTTTTAATTAGAATTGGAAAACAAATCATTTGCACCTGTGCATACATTCTCAATTGGCTGCTAAAGAAAAGCACTGCACTCCAAGCATTTGTTATAATAATCGGCCCAATTGGAAACTGGAGCAGTTTGAGTTGTTTGGATGATTTCTGCAGAAATATAAATTGCACCATGCACTCAAGCCATTAGTCATTTCTTTAACCCAACAGCTACGCAGAAGAAATCTTTTCCCAGTAGCAACATCAAGTACTTCTCGCTAAGCTTCTGGAGATGAGGAAATAAATACCTGAAACACGAGACGGGAGTTTAGTTCATCTAAATACGTTTTGTAACTGGATTCCTGTTCATCAAAGATTCTAAAAGGACAGCTTTTGGCAACAGATATAACTCGGTTAAGTTGACAAGCAGAATTATAAGTTTTAAAGAGTGCCTATCGACAGGGAAGTTAGAAAGTAGAGCCTTATAGAACTGCCGAAATGGAGACTAACAACACAACGCTTTCTAGATCTCAGGAGCAATGTATTGGAGAACTAAGCACTGAATCTCAGTTCGCTGTTGCATCCCTAAATGCCATCGCCGGGATAACAGCAATGTTTGGAAACGCACTGGTTTTAATCGCAATTTCGAGAGCACCTTCTTTAAGGACGATTTCAAATACCTTTGTTGCTTCCCTTGCTGTTTCGGACTTCTACATCGGTTTAGTGATCCATCCGATATGGATGATGCGGGCTATTCTAAACGTGTGGCAAAGTGACCAGTTAGTATCCGAGATGGTACAAATTCTGTCACTACAATCCATCATTGCATCCGCCTACAACTTATGCGCTATTGCGATCGACCGCTACATCAGTATTGCCAGCGTGTTTAGGGCTCACGATATCATAACACCCAAACGTTGTAAAATAGCAATCTCTTGTATTTGGTTTTTCTCCGTTTTGTTCGCGACCACACGGCTCTTTGTTCATGATCCAGACGTCCTACCTTATCTGTGGTTCTCTGTACAGTTCCTGGGCATCGTTCTGCCATTAAACATTATCGCATATTGCTATTTTAACATCTTCAAAATAGCACGTAAACAGAAGCGAAAGATTGCCACAGAAAACATGAAAAGAGAAGACAGGGTTTCCATTCTAAAAAATAACAAAGCAGCGTGGACTGCTGCAATAATTATCGGACTTTTTTTTGTGCTGGGGATGCCAAATTTTATTATTGCTTGCGTGCAGTCAGCCTCGCAAAACCCATGTTTTAAGGTCAAGATGATTCCAATATGGTTTTGGACGGCTTTCATAGCCTTTGCTTCAGCAGCCTGTCATCCGTGGATCTATGCACTAAGAAGCAAAGATTTTCGACGTGAGTTTTCACGACTTTTCAGGCGCCATAATCCATCGATAGGAAGCTTAAATGTCTTCTCTAGAAATGATAATATCTCCGGCATCTCGGTCAGCGGTATAAAAGACGCTTCTTGATCGCTTTCTTTCCGAACAATAAAAGTGTTATGAATTATTTTCAATGAACTTTTACGAATTGAAGATTGAATAAAACCGAGTTCGAACGCTACATCAAATTACTTTCTTTTGATTCTAGCAAAAAAAACCGCACTTGATGCTTAAGAAATATCACTAACTCATTTTTTTCTTTTTTAATGACTTAGCTTTTACGAAGCCAACCGTGTTAAACACGTTTTACTGTCTTGAGCTCTATCGAATGCTAAAACTTTTAAAAAATAAAAGGTGAAAAAACCTGATCTTCTACTTAATCATTATCCTTGAACAAACATGCATATGAATTAACAGCGGAACGTGCAAACGTATTACGCACTGTGCAAAATTACTGAAATCACACGGAATTCTCAGAAGTGCTTAAAACCCAAATCTTGCTCACTGTTTGGAAGATTAGAATCCAAGCTAAAGAAGAACATAGTTTTTAATTCACACTAACTTTAGATATTTCATTTGAATGTAATTGTATTTGTTTTCTCTGCAAAGGCTGGCGTAATATATGTTTGTGACGACTGGCTTTATTTGGTTAAAGAGAATGAAGGAGAAAGTCCCACTTTGGTTTTGGCTGCAGTTTCTGTTGGCCCCAAAAAAAAATTATTCCTTTATCATCCTTTTAATAAAACTTGATGCGGGCGGGTGAATTATTTTATTTCATTTATTTTTATTAAATTTACTTTTACTCTCACCCCTACGGCCCGCGATGACTCCCGAGCCTCGCACGTGAGCTAACATTGTCGACTCTCAATCTGACTCCTAGGGATTTTCTCCGGGTACTCCGATCCGGTCCGGGTTTCCCTCTCGCTGCATAATCGACACCTGCTAACTACAGTTTGCCTTGGAGATGATACTCGTAAGGGACTATGTGTCCTATTCATTGTATCCCTCGGATCCTTTCGAAAATATTAATAAATAAAAAAACGAATTGTGTAGCAAAAAACAACGTTATAGACATTAGGAAGTCGGAAACTTGGCAAAAACGACCATCTCATAAAGTGTCTTTTTAATATAAAAAAAGAAAAAAAGAAAAACTAGTGACCAATAACCTTGCAGTAAAACGGTCACATCAACAATGCATGGTCACATATCTGAGCAACAACTAGAGCATCAAGCAACAACGTTTTCGATGACGCCGATGACGGCAGTGATGACTACGACGAAGATAGTGGTGATGGTGATGATGATGATGATGATGATGATGATGATGACGGTGACGGTGAGGGTGATGGTGACGGTGATGGTGATGGTGATGGTGGTGGTGATGATGATGATGATGTTGATGATGATGTTGATGATGGTGATGGTGATGGTGATGATGATGATGATGATGATGATGATGGTGATGATGATGATGATGATGACAGAAGAAGAACAACAACGAGGACAA
>JAOEJH020048146.1:0-10511 GCA_025448215.2 Palythoa grandis
ATATAGTAAAACATGATAAAATCTGCGTTTTAAGGTTAATTACAAGTTGAAAACCATGACGTATAATCAGAATGATTCTAGACTGCTATCCCGTAATGTTTTTGGAGTGGGTGGGATGGGAATTTTCAATAAATAGATAAAAGTGAAATTGAATTCTTAAAGTGTTTTTTAAAGGCTTGCATTGTACCAGCACGAGTAAGGCTATTGTGTGTAGCCTCTTGTTGATGATGTGAATTGACGGGTTATTTTTTTTTCATTTTTTCTTCATTTATATTCGAAGAAATCATCAGTAAATGTTTTTTTCACCATATAAAGGTCTTTGTGTCAGTTGCAGCCGCAGGTGAAAACCTCGCTTGGCAGAGGTTGCCGTATATTTCCTCCTTTAAAAAGAAGGAAAGGAAACCTCTCTGGATCTGTTCGGTATTCTGTCGAGCATGCGCGAAAGTAAACGCCATTACAAAGTCACTTAAACATCACTTCCGCCATGATGGTAACGCGGGCTCAAATTTTATCAGCAGATAAAGTCAGTTGGCTCATAGATAGCCAGCAGATGCTTCGGATTATGACATGCGTGAAAATTCAAACTGTTTATAATGGGATTTGATTTATTCGTCCTGACTTTTGGACGGAACCGAGCAGATCTGTGCAGAGATTTCTTTTCCTTTTCTTTAGAGGAGGCAAAATAAGGGAACCTCTGCCAAGGAGGGTAAACCTCCATTATCTGTTTCAAAAACGTATTTTCTCTTATTCATCTCTTTGCACAGGGAAAATCTCCTCGGAAAACAGCATTGTTTTTCCAACCTTACATTCCCAAATTTCGTAAGTCCAAGGGAGGATTAGCAATTACAAATGGAATGTCGGACATATCAAAAACTCCGTTTTTCACAGTGATCTATACATCTCCTCGAGTGACCTTTGAAATAGCCACTGAGCGGGAGGCTTTGTATGTTCACCTACTGTTCGCATTGAAGGATCGCGAGCTAGGATCCATCGTAACTGGGTTTGCAATGCACCTTTATCACACTCTTGTTGCCTTGGAAACCGACTGGGAAAGCCTTGTAAACGACATTGGAAGAGGGCGCGTTAAAGAAGACTTGTCAATTTCAGAACTTATTAAAAGGTTTGAATAAAGATTAGAATTTAAATCCAAGCCATAACCGAAAATATAGATACAAATAAAGTATTAAAAAAGTTAAAAAGAGGAAGATGAAACCTTTCAAAGTTATAATAAACGTTTCGGTAGTACGGCCTTCTACAGTAAAAAACAATATTTTCAAATTAAAAATATAAAAGCGATCGTTTTTAAACAAAATACATTATGCCATTTTTTTTATTGGAAAATGTTATCATTTTACTACACTTTTAATCCTAATTCCCCACGTCCACTTATACACCGTCAAAACAGTTTCCTTTGCTTCTCCGTCCGCAACAGAGGAAGTGCCAACTGGGAAATGGCAGAGGTATCACTGTAGAGCTCTCTCTCTCTCTCTCTTTAATCCTATAGTTCCTGTGTGGCACATGGGGCTTCCATAACGGTTCTCCAATCCTGTCAATTTCCGGCCACCTGGTCAGCCGCATCGCAGCTCATCCGCGCTTCCCTCAACTTCGCTCCCACAGAACGTCGCCAGGTTGTTTTATACCAGCCTCTGTTTCGTTTCTTTTGTGGAGTTCACTGCAGTACCACTCTTGTCAGCTGGTTCGTTTGATAACATCAAGTGACCCAGCCATTTCCATCGTAATAATGTCTTCTCTAATATGTCTTCTCTTTACACAAACTGATAGTGGCTCCATGTTGCATGTTCTAAGCAAATCTTTTCAGACCAGAAGATTCTTTTAACTTGTCGAAGGCACTTGGTCTGGTTATGAACTCATTGATAATTCATCACTTTTCTAGCTAATTTGGTCACGTGCATGAGTTTTGATACCCAATGAAAACCGAGATGAAAATCACACGTGTTTTGGATCAAATATCCAAACTACACGTGATTTTCATCTGTATTCTCATTGGACATTAAGATTCATGCCTAAAAAACAAAACAAATCAAACACACGAACAATAGTTCAATGGCTAAAGTTGGAAAATACATTTTCTTGCATATCAGTTATAAACATGTCGCCTCTTGGGGGCTCATCATTTTCGCGACTTCCATCACAAACTTGCTCAGCCAGTAGTTGAGACTGGCTTGTCTTAAATGCAATCCGTACATTTTACGTTACGCTTTTCCATTCGTAGTTTTTGAACAACCCATTGGGTTTTACTTTCCTGGACAACTGCCATTCTTTAAAAATATCAAGTGCTTACTTATTCTTGTACTTTGCTGACACAGGAGTTGCTTTGTCAACCAAAATTACTTCTTCTTTCAAAGCTTTTTCTTCTCAAAACCGCTCTCATTGTTCCATGGTGTCGAAAGACAAGTGAGACAAACGTTTGAATTCAAAAGTATCAAAACCCAGCCCCATACGAACAATTTCCACGTAAATAATGGGCATTGCAGTCTCACACTTCATCTTCAGCGCGAGTTTATTTCAAAGAATTCTCGTGACCGATTGAGAAGCCATATCAAAACTCGCACATCGTGATTAATCAACCGTTCCAAACACTTCGAAAACAATAAACCCTCGGCGCTTCGCCCCTCGGAACTTCGTTATTTTCTCAGTGTTTGGAACGGCTGGTCGAAGACTTGTGCTCGTTTTCGATATATTACGTGGAATGCTCTTTAAAAATCGGCAAATAGAAGATAAAGATTGCTGTTCCACTCTGCTGCTTGTTTGAGTATTTGCCTCCGTACAAATATATGGTCTATGCAAGATCGTCCTCCTGAAACCAGCTTGTTGATCACGAATCTGCACCCTGGGTAGAAGCATACACTACCATGATCGATAATTTGGTGAATTTTTAGTTCAAGCAAACATATAGTAATCTTTCATCGATTTGATTCCATTCTGTTAAAGCTTTGGAGGCATCCTTATCCAAAATAAGCACCACACCTTGCAAATGATTATCATCCTTGCGGTCTGACCATATGACCATGTCACTAGATGCTAGAAATGGGTTTCATGAGCTAGTCCATCGTGTTTCCTGTGCTCCAAGCAGCTGCAAACGTAATAGTGCATTTCTTCAATGGTTTGTGCACTGAAGTTTTTCGTTTTGATAAAGTGTTCTTGTATTTAAACATTCAATATGGATGGTTTCTTTGTGCGAAAGAAGACTGGCTCTCAGTCCAGAGACGTTTTGGTGGCTTTGATCTTTGTCCATAAGACCTACACCCTGTCCTGAGTTTCTTCTCTCCCCGCCGGTAATAGAAATCCCTGTTTTGGTTTTTGTAGCTGCTTTGTTTTCCGGGGCAAGGCCACTGGCCTATGTCCAACCCCCAACCTGGAGGATCACGGTTTTCTGTTAGGCTTTTCCTTTAGTAACGCAATCCGGTTATTTAATCGCGTCGGACACTCACCTCTCGCCGCTGTCACTCAGCTGCCGAAGTATTCCCAAGGGCTACTATGACGGGGACGTGTGACATACGACTTCACTGGCACAGCCTATAGTATGATGGTAGGCATTCCTCGGCATTTGTGAGGATAACATTGTTGACACTTGTTAACCTCACTGAGACCTATTACAAGTGCTTTGAGCCCTCATTTTAGAGCTATGATGTGAATTTTGAGAATGAAAGTTTGGGAATGATTTTAAGCTTCGGCTATCTGTATGAGGAAAGGAAATGAAAAAAATTATCATTTAATTTTTTTGTACCACGCTCTGTTTTCTAAGAGAGGATATAAAGTACGGATCTGTGGTATTTCATTTCTAAATATTTTAATATTTACCAGTGACTTGGACAAACGACTTTATCCGGATCCACAACGAGCAGATGAGTTGAAATTGGAATTCCTGAAGGGATTTGATAACACAATAGTGAGAAGAATTTGGCCTCATATCACTTATGCAATGGCTATTACTTCAGGTAAGCTTGCTGTTACCGTGTTTTTTTTGCTTAACAGCTAAAGTAGAGTTGCATATAATTTCACAAGTTGTTTTTTAACTGACAAGTTTATTTTTTCAAAGGGTCTTCAGCATTCTATGCAGAAAAGGTGAGGGAGAAATATTTGGACATACCGATTTTTTCATATTTTTACGGATCGACTGAAGGATTGATTGGTCAAAACATTTGGCCTGAAAAGCAATATCCAGATTACGCATTAATCCCCTCGGAACAGTTCTTCGAGTTTATACCAATAGAAAATATGGAGGAAGACCAGCCTGAGGTTTGTTGTTCTTCTTTGATAATCCCTGTTCTTATTATATCATTTTAGTTTTGGTATATTGCGCAAGCAGTAGTTATTTGTGGTTGTACTGTTGTTGTGGATGTGATCGTTATTGTTTGTTTTTGAGTTTCGTTGTGGTCTTTATGTTTGTGTTAGGATTTCGTAGCTTTATAACCATGATGAAAACGCCTCTGCGCTTCGCACCTGGGCTCATTTGTTGATATCAACCTTACTTCGAGGGTCTTTCCCCCAAGTACTCTGGTTTTAGTATCTCTGAAAAATTGACACCAGCTAATTTTAGCCGGCTGTGGTGCTTTGCTCTGATCTCATACGTTTAACACAGAGCAGCCTCCAGAGGTGCCTTTTATGTGTTTTCTATTCAGCCTCTTTGAGCTGCATTCTCGTAATGCAGTCGGTGATTCCGAGAAAGGCGAGTAGCACACGAGTTGTTGTTGTCGTTGTCAGCATTATCATTAATATTGTTTTTTTTTAATGTCAGTAAGGTTTGGTTTTGTGAGTAATGTGTATAGAGTTTTGACTGCGTTCATGTCAAGGTTTATGATTAAAATTCTTACCCAGAAATTAAATTAAGTAATTATGACTGTCAGTCGGATACCATATTAGTCATTATTATCTCTTGCGTAGACGTTCTTTGCAGAAGAGGTTGAAGTTGGATCTGTGTACGAAATTGTGGTAACAAATCCTGCTGGTCTTTATCGCTTTCGAATGGGAGACGTTGTTAAGATTGTTCGCTTTTATAATAATGCGCCAGTTCTGCAATACCAGGTAAAAACATTCCAATTACCTTTTTCAGATAGTGATAGAAAGATACTTTTTTTTGTTTTGCTTCAAGAGAAAACATGTTGAGTTTAACATTATGGTAATGATTGTCTCACTACCACTACACGTAGCACTACTATTGCCATTACAACTACACTTACCATTCTACTGCTGCCCTCACCACTACACTTACCACTATATTGATGCCCTTACCACTGCACTTACCACTATACTGATGCCCTTACCACTACACTTACCACTATTTTGCTGCCCTTACCACTACACTTGCCACTACATTGCTGCCCTTACCACTACACTTGCCACTACATTGCTGCCCTTACCACTACGCTTTCCACTATATTGATGCCCTTACCACTACACTTATCACTATATTGCTGCCCTTACCACTACACTTACCACTTTATTGCTGCCCTTACCACTGCACTTACCACTGTACTGGTGCCCTCACCACTACACTTACCACTATATTGATGCCCTTACCACTACACTTGTCACTATATTGCTGCCCTTACCACTGCACTTGCCACTACATTGCTGCCCTTACCACTACACTTACCACTACACTTACCACTACATTGCTGCCCTTACCACTACACTTACCACTACATTGCTGCCCTTACCACTACACTTACGTTCTAATACGCTTCGCTCAAACGAACGTAAATTATTTTCCTCTTAAATGTAATACATACAAAACAAACAATGCTGTTTGATGGTTGGATGCTCAGATAAGATGATGCTCAGGCATTCCAAGCGACGTGATTTTATTGCGGGCTAACAAATAGTACATAATAAACGATTGATAGATCAAAAAGAAGACGTTCTTATTATATGCCTAAATGACCAGTAACTCCTAGTCTTCTAGAAATATCTTCGTGGATATACATGTCTTTGGCGGTATGTGTTTTCCACCGGTCGTGAATCATGATAAGTCTTTCCGAGATACTCTTGTTACTATTAACTACAGCTGTCGCGCCTCCAGCTCTAAGGCTGTGAAGGCCGTATAGACTAGGATCATACCCAAGCTCTCTGAGACAACCCTTTAACATTTCTCTACAACGTGAATAAGAAAGCTTATTACCGTACAGTTTGTACGTATTTGTGGACTTGTAGTACCTTAACGGTCTAAAAAGAGCTAAACTACTATTTAAATCGATATCGGCTTGAAGAATATATCTTTCTAGTAACGCTACAGGACAATTCAACCTCTTAACATACACATAATTTCCTTCCCTGTAAGCATCGTTGTTAGTTCTTTATGAAATTCTAAATGAAGAGGCAAATTGCCAGATAATTCATTATAACGAAAAAACCCTGAAAAGCCTAAAGCACAGAAACACGCTAGTCTTAGATCTCTTAAATTAGCGTTCGGGGAAGCGAAGTTACTTACAATCTTTCTTATAATTTCTGGTGAAATAGTCAGTTTCTTAGCAATGGGGCTTGACTTACTGCGTTTAGCTGCCTCCAAAAAATTATGACAAATAGAGCTATCTAGAGGATTCTGGATGTCATCGGGTATGAACGAATGGAACCATTTTAGAGCAGCATGAACAAGGACCAAAGAGGCATACGATCTGGAGTCCTTATAAGCTCTAGCCATGTAAACTGAAATAACCGAAACGGAAAAAGGAAGTTTGGCGCTGATATTGTGAGCCTTGCACCAATTTACAAATTTTTGAACTTCTTTTAGGTATCTCTTAACAGTCGAATCGGCTCTAGATCTCAAGAGGAAAGGAACAATTGCAGTGGCGTCAGGCTTTATACAATCTGGCACATTCCTCCATGCAGGATAAGAATTGAAAGCCTGAAACGAGAAAAAACAACAGGGGAAAAATTAGTAAAAAAAGAGGCAAGCATATTTTTTTTGCCAAAGTGATTCCATAAGGCCAGCGCCACTAGAATCAGTCCTCAAGAAATTGTCGGCCAGTGCCTCTCAAAGCACATCAATGGTCACGCAATAAGACAATAATATAACGGCCAGTGGCTTCTCAAAACACATCTATGGTCACGCGATAAGACAATAATATAACGGCCAGTGTTAAAACCAGTGAACAAGGGAAAGCCTCAGGACCAGCAAATACAACTCCAAAAGGTCCATTCATAAAATGATGAATGATGACCAATATTAATTAGTACAACAGCAAAAGAGACCAGTGTCTCCAAAATTACAAATGCCGGCGAACGCACTATTCTGTTCTAAGCGAACTAAAATCCATTCTAATGGCCAAGATATGTCCGTGGAATCTTTCTGATCCAAATAAAGAGTTTGTAATTCTACCGTGTTTTAGGACATCCCTTCCTATGAAGAGTTTGTAATCTATGATGAAATTAAAAAAATTTCTAGATATGATTGGCCAAAAATAAGACGAGGGCCAGAAAGGAACAATAACCGTGGCAACCGCTTTATGAAGAAAAAGATAATTAACGGCTCCAACAATTAAGCAAACAGGAGGAACAACAAGACAGTTTTCGCCTTCGAGGTTCTGCACGAAGAAATTTACTCCCGCGCATCCTGGGTTCCAATAGAGAGAGAAAAACTTAGGCAACTTGCAATTATAGTGATTAGCAAAACAATCCACTGTATGCAAACCCCAGACATTATCAAGATAACGGAATAAACCGCGGGAAATTTGCCAATCATCAATGTCGATAATTCTGCTAATGAAATCCGCTTTTTCCAGTTCTTTCCTTGGAATCCACTGTATTTCTAGCTCTATGTTGTGAGCGACACACAAGTTGAAAATATTTATAGCAATAATATGTAAATCGTGCCTCATGCTTCCCACTTTAACTATACTACAAGCTGCTTGATTATCTGAAAACCACTTAACGTAGGAACCTCGAACGATCGAAGGAAAGATTGTAAAGCGAACTCTATTGCTGAAAGTTCTCTCCAAGTAGAACTGTTATTACATTCCTCTTCATTCCACTGTTTGCGATTTAAATCTATATAAGCGTCACAACCAGTAGCGCTAGCGTCTGAATAAATGACGTAGTTGGAAGTAATAGGTGCGAGATCAATGTTCTTCGTGTTTAGTCGATGCAAATTACTTTTCCAAAATTGAATCTCTCTAATACAGTTATTGTCTAAAGCAAATTTAGTGTCCCAATCGGCCGCAGCTGCAACTGAAATCGCACAATGTCTCGTCATGATTCTAGAAACATTACCGAAAATAGCACCGGCGGAAATGATTTTCCGGTAAAGGACGATAATTCTCTGGCGGAAACATGGGAGGTTTGCTTAAGCATGTTGTCTATGCAAGCGTCGATACTAGATAATCTTCTACTAGTGATATGAATGGTGCCATGAAGAGAGTTATGCCTTAGCAATATGTAAAAGAAGTTACATCATGCAAATAAAGCTACTACTACTATTATATTACTACTATTAACTACTACTATTAACTACTACTACTACTACTACTACTACTACTACCACTACTGCTACTGCTACTGTTACTATTACTATTACTATTACCCCTACTAGTACTATTACTACTAGAATTACATTTGACTAGTTCCCCTTCTGCAAACCTTTATTATTGCTTTTTGTTTAAAACATCTTTCTTTCAGTTTGACCTAAATGTTAATTTTGTTCCACAGTATCGCAATGGACAGCTGCTCAATGTTCATGCCGAGAAGACATCAGAAAAGATGATGTCCGAAGCTCTTGAAGCAACACTGAACGACAACTATCCCTCTTCTGAGCTGATGGACTACACATGCGCAGAAAGTGCGATGTTGGAAGGCCATAAAGTTGGGAAAGATATCAAGGATGGAGGTGAAACAGCTTTGGGAAAGGTTGCCCCATGTTACATCATCTTCTTAGAATTTGAAGAAGGTCAGGACGTCATCAGAAATGATCTCAATACATTTGCTAAACAGGTTAGCTTATCCATTTTTTGACAAAGTTGTTTCTTTAGTCCTAGTTTAAAGAACACGAAAAGCCTTTTAAAATACTTTTGTATTTGAGAATTTAACGCTACCTCTGATTCTTTATTTTAAGTATTAAAATACTTACGTTAAATTCTCAAATACAAAAGGGCAGAAAACTTTAAGAGAAAAAAATAAAGTTTTCATTGTTTTGCTGAGTGCAAAGCTATTTTAGCTTTGTCTTCCGGATTACAAATTTGTATTACTTAATGTATGACCACATAAATAATACTAATAATAAAACGAGCGCTTAAACTTGGTCTCAGGGCTCTTACATATGACTCAATAACAAGTAAAGAACATTGTAACAGTTCTTGTTAATATGGGTTTTGACTCTGGCCTGAAATAAAGTGATAAAATAGGTTTTGAGACTAATTTAAAGTAAAATTAATAAGACTTTTAGAGCTAAACATGGCTCTTCTACTGCTACTGAGAAAACGTATTCAATCAAGTTCTTAGCTTGAAACGCCTGACTATAAGATTATAATTTTGCAAGTTAAGAGTTCCAAAGCTCTCATATTCGGGGTATTAGTGAGGATAAAACTCCCAACATTTTCAAATTGTCCCATATACGGGGTGCGTCTTTAACAGCCTGTGGCAACGAAATCCAACTTCAGGCCTGTATGTGAGGTGTATCCTTGAAGCCCGGCGGAACTGCTTCAACTGTCAGAAGAAGGGGCGAAGACGGACTGTCTCTGGCGACTCAAAACCAGTTGCTTCGTGCAGATGGGGTTCCTCAACATGGGAAGGCAGACCAATCAGAACCAGGAAAACTCTGATTTCAAACTTCCGCTGTTATGCGGTGTAACAGATTATGGAGAAGGCTTTGAGCAGCTTATTTATTCTTCTGACAGAATAGATAATCATATGGGACCAGTGAATATTGAACAATTGGTGTGGGATTTGCTCTCAGGAGTACCTTACTGGGATCCATTGTCACGCAAACAGAGGGATCAGAAGGAACTTAGTTTTTCCAGCTTTACTTCTCTTCAGTACGAGGCAACATTGTTGGTGCGTATCAACTGTGGCGTCCTCAACAAAACGTGATAGATGGGAACATTGACTTTAATGTCTACCTTTGACAAGAGGACCAGTTGGTCGGCAGACTAGTTTAAAGCACACTTTGAAGAAATGGTATCTGCTGTAGTGTCATAAGACATGAGAGATGCCAACTTCGTTCCAACCTGAAAGTACAAGAATGAGGATAACAGAGGTGACTGCGATATCTCCCGTGGTACTGTCTTCTCACTATTGTCGGGAAGCTCTTCGCTTCGACGCAACGAGGTCGGACCGTAGGCATTAAAAGGGACACTCACCACACAGAGACAAGCGTTGCAGACACATACTTGATTGTAACTGCTTTATGTTTTATTCACGACCTAATACATCTAAAATTTTGTAAACAATACCTTGGATTAAATCGAAAAGCGTCAAATCTAACAACAAGAGGTGAATTAGGAAGATTTCCGATGCAAATAATTCTTATGAAAAGAGCCCTAAAATACTTCTCGTACCTA
>JAOEJH020048243.1:0-10511 GCA_025448215.2 Palythoa grandis
GTTTTTAACTATTTTTAATAAAATCTATTTATATTTATGTTTATCAAATTTAAAAAAATTAAAAATACATTCAATGGCGGGCATGTTGGATTTTTGTTTTCGTTACCATGGCAACAATTCCTAATTAATAAGTGATTGTTGCTATGGGAATTAATTAGTGGATAATGTATTAATTGCACGCCAAGTGGTTTGCTCTAACTCTTAACCGTTTAGAAAATCATGTGAGGGGGGAGTTCACTCAACTCCTCCCCCCCTTCCTTGTGTATAAGGGTTAAGGTAAAAGTTAACACCTAAGTTTTAGTAGAAAATCCCAGTGACGGTCATGAGAGATCTAAATTGAAACCTTTTCATGTCAGGTTCAGCCACCCATACCTTTGCATACATCCGCCTGTTTCACACACGGAAATGGCTACCACTATGAGATGACTGTGAACACTGGTGTCTGGAGATATTCTGGTACAACGGCTTGCGTCTCCGTCACAATTAACGGAGATGAAGAAAAGAGTGGTGTTATTCCTTTAAACAAAGTCTTAGAAACGAACAAAGACAAAAGAAAAATACCCCTGTTCGATAGAGGGAACATGGATCGTTTCATAATCTGTGTTGATAAGTCCCTGGGTTCACTGAACGCGCTCCAGGTAGCGCATGACAATTCGGGAAAGGATCCTTCGTGGTACCTTGAGGATATTGCAATCAAAGATACCGCAAACAATCACACAGAAACCTTTGAGTGCCGAAGTTGGTTCGCACTTGAGAAGGGGGACGGATTGATCGAGAGGATTCTTTGGCCGCAGAGCAAAAGAAGAACACAGTTCAAAAATGAATTTTATTCAAAAACCTCAGACGGTTTATCGGAGAGTCACGTTTGGTTCTCAGTGATAGGCAAACATCCTAAAAGCCATTTCACAAGAGTTCAGCGTGCGTCGTGCTGTTTGCTCCTCTTATACTCGGCAATGCTAGCGAGTGCCATGTTTTACCAAGAGGGAAAATCCGAACAAGCTTTACACGTCGGACCATTTAAGTTTACGTGGAGGGAGATAATAGTAAGCATAGAGAGTGCAATAGTCATCGCTCCTATTACTGTACTTGTTGTCAAAATCTTTCAAAAAAGCAAGCCTCGGTCTAAAAACACAAAAGAAACTTCCTATCACTTTTCAAGCCCCAGTAGGGAAAAACAGAGTAAAATCAAGAAAAAACAAAATAAAAGCAAGCAAAAACGACAATATTTACTTCCACATTGGTGCATTTATATTGCCTGGACTCTGTGTATTTTAGGCAGTCTTACAGCAGCACTCTTTGTGGTGTTCTATAGCATGCAGTTCGGAAAAGAGAAGTCAAACCGCTGGCTCACAGCAGTTGTACTATCCTGCACTCAGGACATACTAATTTCACAGCCTCTGCGATTACTAGTTATTGCTGTAATTATAGCATATCTTCGTGCGAAGCAAGCATCGATGGGTAAAAGGGAACCAGAAAGAAGTAACAAAAACGATTTTGAGCCTCTTTCGTTGCTTTCCCTCGAAAGCACCGAGAAGGCAAGAGAACACCAGAAGCTACAACAACAGATGTTTTTAATACTAAAAGAGGGTATCCTTTTTTTTTTCTTCTTATTACTTCTCCTGGCCGTCTGTTTCGGAGGTAGAGATGGTAGCTCGTATTACATGACAAGTGCCATGGACAGTGCAATACAAGACTTTGAAGAGGTACTGGGGATGGGTCTGAAAATAAATAGTAGCATTCAGTTTTTGTAGATGAAATGACTAGTATCGGAAATCATATGAACACGAGTGCATTTCGAGATTTAAGGGCGCGAATGATCGATGTTTCCAAAGCATAAAATACTTTCAATATATTATCGAGCTGTTCGTGCTCGTACTCTTTGAGTTTATCTCTGTTTGTTTCTATTTTGCTTCCGGATCCTTCTGTTTTTTTTTTGTTTACGCTTGTGCTTGTATATAACTGTAGGTGACCTTGCACTTCATACTATATCGTTATAGCAACTCTGGCTGCCTAGATATTAGCCCTTATGGTTATGGTAGGCAGCTTGTATCCAAGTTCACCATATTTGCAGACAGGAAATGAAAATATAATGTTCTGTTTACTAACTTATTTATATGCAAAACAACACTGGGTACAAATAAAGATTGGTTGGAAAGTTCTCAAAATTGCATGAACCGAAGGCGAGAGCGATTTGAGAACTTCAAAACTTCACGAGCTGCCATACATCACGAAATACACAAGCAAGCTAATACCATTTTTGGTTTATTATATTCTCAACGGCATATATAAAGCTCATACGATTTTTAGTTTATTATATCCTCGCGCTCGTACTCTCCGTACCCTTCGTTGACTTTTCGTTCAGTCAACCATTTTTGACAAACTTCTAACTAGGTCTGTATAGCTTTCAAAGTATTTTAATTTTTCACATTTTATTTCAAATGCACAACGTTGTTTTTATTTGACAAAGCAAAACGACTCTTAACCATTTAGGTTTTTTTTCAAATTTTCGCTTGCTGGTGTTTTCACAGCAACTTCCATATTGCATCAAATCAGAAATGAGATATTTTTCTGAGAATATGATAATGACGTTACTTTAATAACAATAAATTTAAATTTCAAGAGATAGAAAATTTTAGCAGAAGGAAGGCACTTTCGTATCTTAGCATATAAATACCGTCTGTCCTTTTAATCTAAGCAGTGTTACTCCTTTAATTTGGTATCAACTAACACTCAGCCCTAGTTTTAGACTTGATTGGATACCTGACAAAACTTTCTCGTATTATTAGAGGTACCACAGATGTGAACTGATATTCCCGCCCATTGACTTTGTTTATGAGATATATGACATCATTCTAATAAAATTATTCCTTCCCAACAAAAAGTGATTCTTTCTCAAAAATGTGACTTATTCAATCCTATTTTAAAATAATACTGTTGCAGAAACCTCAAATGTGTATCTATATTCAGTGAGTTGCTGTCTCCTTCCCTATGTACATGAATCTCCACAGCTTTAGTCGTGATATCCACATTTTAAAGAATTCGTAGTTTCTCAACTGTAGAGTTGTCAATCGGTTTTTGTATTTCCTAAAATTCTTACATACAAAATTAGTATATTCTACGTATTCTTCATTGAGAATTGTCACTCACAAAAATTAAGGTTGATAAGAATAAGAAAGAATAACTAGATTATTCAAAACACAAAAAATCTAACTGCATGGCGTTATCTCACTTAATCATTTTGGTGGCTATTGAATACCAATCATTTGTTTATTCTGGTTGCTGCATCGAAAAAAAAATTAGGCCGCGGTTACAGGAAGTAGCTTTTAGTGCGACTGGTAATGATATGCATTAAAAACGATCCGCCAAGTGCCGTGAGTTCTGTCCTGCTATCAAACATGGACCATGTTCTAGGTAGCTTGCAACACAAGGCAATTTTAGCCCGCGAGTAACAGTTTGGGCTTAAAATTGTCATTGGAGAAACATCAGGTGAGCAACAATTACGGTTCATTGGTCAATCGTTGCTACCAGAGAGTTGCGAGATACACGCTATACGCTACCACTTGTTGCTCAACGTTGTGAAAAATCGCCCCATGTAAAGTATCCAGATTTCGGAATCCAGGAAATATTTGCTTCTAGAATCTGGAATCCACTGAGGTGGAATCCGGAATCCACGACTGTTACGGATTACCGTACATGGAGCGAGCAAAGAAACCTATGCAACATTAAATAGAAGTTGACAGAGAGCATTTGCTTCTCAACGTTGCGAAACTTTAAAACGTTTGTAATTTTTCTCGCAATATTCTGCTGCCTTGTAAATTGACAGAAAGATATTAGCTGGGGAATAATATCCGTAACTTAACTTGCAACGAGGTTGCATGGCAAGTTGAACGAACAATTGATTCGTGTCACAGAACCATTAGTAATGACAATTAACAGTAACATTGGCTCCAGCATTTCATACCATGCCATAAAGACTACTGCGGATCTGAGAAATGAAAAGCCGTTGTATTTTTCTCGCAGTATACAAGCTAAAATTATATTTTTTGCACAAATGACAGCCGATGATTTTCCAAAAATTCTGCAAACATTTTTGAAAGTTGTTTCAAAGGAATTTTCAGCAATTGAATTCTTGTGAGGAGACGCACCATGTTAGACTTCCCGAGCATGGATACTTTCTGAGGTGAAGAAATAAGATGAATTAGTTATGCAATAAATTATCGTGAGATACCGTGTTAAATGACACTTGCCCCTTGAAGTTTCTTCGAATAGACAACCCTTCATAAAACACAAGTTGTTCGTGGTATATTCCGTGATATTCCATAGGAAATAATTGAATAAATAGTATATGTATACAGTTTTGGTGATATAGCACTCGACTAGGTGGCTCAAATGTGGATTAACATTAACCCTAGTTTAAGCTGAAATTCAAAGAACATTTTCTCCGCCAAGGAAATATTTAGCCTTCATAAAAGGTAATGTTCAGATTTTCCAAAAAAACAAAAATATTGACCCCAGAACTGTAGCCCAAATCAGTCTCCACAAGGTTAGAAACTGAAAGATGAGTTAAAATTTGAACCCTGGGTTAGTTTTAATTAGCTTTTGAGTAACTGGGCTCTGGGTTTCAATTTCTGAGGTAATAGTGTCATTTGCATAGATTATAATTGTTAAAAAACAGATTTATTATTTTAGGTGGTTGGACCAAATGAAAACTTTTGGCACTGGATAGAGAACAACCTGATTGTGGCCTTGTACGATAAACAGTGGTATAACAGATGGCAAGAGAATGGGGAATATATCGAGAACAAGCAATCAGTGCTGGTGGGGATACCACGCTTGAGACAGCTACGAATCAAAAACAGTAATATATCTTTTGAAATAGTTAGTGAAACACCTAAGCTTATTTTTTTATTTTATATTATAAGTACAATCTTTTTAGTGAAAAGACAAATTCCTTTTCTTATCGCAATAAAAAAAAGCAAGCTCTTCGTTTACCTAAATAGCGAAATCATTTTATAAGAACTTACGGGGTTCATCGGTGCAGGGGTTTATGTCCGACTTTGGTTGTGTCATTGACTACTCTTTGTCGGTCAGGTTAGCCTTCAGCAAAAGCTGGTATTCATTATTTCCGACCTCGTTTATACAAGCATGGAAAGCTGAGCCAACTTTGACGGAAGGAAGGTCCCAAAAACGAACAACGTTCTGAAGAGCTGGATTTGGACCTGAGACTACGCTGTAATAAAGCAATTACAAAGGCATAATTTAGTCCATTAAGTAAGCAAGTATTTTTTTCTTGCAAAAAAGTAACTACTTTAACTGCCTTTAAGCGAGGCTAAACCCTTTTTACAAAACTAGTGGCCCATTGGAGCCGGCGCTTATCTCTGGTTTCTGTAGTGTTAAGCGGATGAGAGCCGACGACTCTCCCTGGACGGGACACTAATCCGTCGCAAGTTAGCCCCCAGCAGAAGCTGCTACTCATTTTACCGACTTCGTATGGAATGGAAAGCCGAGTCAACGTTGGCGGAAAGGTCACCCAAATGCTCATCTATCGGCTGCGAGGATTTGAACCCGGGACCTTGTGGCTGGGAGGCAGAATATCTTACTACTGCGCCAAACGCCGCCTTTAACCGCTTTTGAACAATAAACGTATTTATTTCTGTATAATAGTGGAGCTTACAAAGATGCACAAAGCGGATATCTAGTATTGCATAATTTTTACAGAAAGTGTATATTGGAAAACGACAGCACTACCGATTCAACATGGAAATAGTGGATATATGGAATCCCGTAAATGGAGTATGTCTCTGTAGGTCACCCCTGCCTTAGAACAAGCTATTTTTTAAAGTATTTTTCCTCTTTTTCAGATACTTGTTCGGTCCCGAAACTGATGTCTTCTTTACTACGATCTTGCTATGGGTTTTACACACTGAGCGCGGAAGACAAAACAAGCTGGAATATACCTGGATGGATTCCTCTGGAAAATCCACTGGAGTGGCAAAATATCTCGTATTTATCAAGTGTCTGTCCTAAGCCATGGCGTTACGTTAGCAAAGACACTCTCGACACTGGTCGTAGTAAGGCACATTTTGGTGTTTACGGAGGAGGTGGATTTGTGGCCGAACTTGGATATGATCAACAGACAGCACTAAAGGCAAAGACTGATCATTACTGATCTCTACATCTCTCAACATAGTTTCTGTGACCTATCAGGGAAATACATTAAACAGCTCTTCTAGTAGCCATCTTGCATTATCGAATTATTAGTTTCCTCCCAATTTTAAACACAACAATTAAAAATCAATTAATTAAACTGTTTTGGAGTCATATAACACAAAATTAGTATAATAAACGAAAAGCAACACTTAGTTTGGAAAAACATGCATGCTGAAGTAATCTAACTAAAGTTAAAAAATTTTAAGTTTATCAAACTTCAGCTACTGAAGGTTTCATGGCCAGAACCAAAAACGCCTACTTTCTAGATTGAAAATCCGTTGGGGGTAGTGGGTTGGGGTTGAATTATCCCCCTTATCGTGTGTGTTAAAGGTTAACCATTGATAGAGGAAGTACTCAGTAATTTAAACTTTTGAAGAGTATAAGTATGTTTCACGTTTCGAAATCCATGGTATGACATCGCTTAATTATTGATTAACATCCCTAGCTCTCCAAAAATGTCCTGCAGTGCACTAACGTATATAAATTCAAATAGGTGGAAATTTATACAAGCAATCTATGGGAAAACCAGTATCGTAATCTGAGTTTAATAAAAATATTGGTGTCTTTACTATAAGGCAGGTTAACAAATTGTATATCAGTAATTAGGAAATCGTCCGGGTTAGTGTAGTCTTGAGAAGGACTCTAGGAGTAATGTAATTTCACGAAACCCATACTTTAGTCATCTGGAGAACCAAGTAGAAATAAATGGTCAATTGAATACTGATTCAGTAAGAGTGGTTCCTAGAGAACTAAAGGTAATATTACACGAGTCAATTCTTTGCGCAACCTATCTCGCAATGCCATTGCGAGGCAAGTCGCACAAGACATTGCAAGCTATGTTGCACGACCCAATGGCTCTTGCAACTTGAAGTTTGTCGCTGCATGAAATGATTGCTAAGAGTAGAACTTGATTTTATTTCTGCCACTTGGCTTGCAACAACTTTAGCCATTGCATGGGGTGTTACACACTATGGCTCACGAAAAATTCCTTCGTGTAACCTCACCTTAAGACTTTCCGCTTTTCAGCTAAAGTCAGGTAACTCTATTTACCTCGTTGACTTACGAGCTGTGAGAGTGGCTCTCGATGTCAGCGTAAACAATACAAAATTATTTCTGAGAGATATTGATCACGCGGGTTCCAGTAGTTCAGTGGGTAGAGCATGTGATTGGTAATGAGAGGGTCATGCATTTAATTCCCGTTCCCGTTAGGGCCTCAGAAGTTTCTTTTCTTCTGAGAAAAACCAGCTTGAGACAACCAAATATTTCTTTCACGACATTGATCATCTTTTTTCTACTTTTAGGTTAAATCTGAACTCCAGTCTCAATGGATTGATCAACGGACAAGAGCGATTATGACTGAACTGAACATTTTCAACCCGGGTACAAACCTTGTCTGCTGTGTGAAGTATATCTACGAGATCCACCCTGTTGGAAGTGGTAGCACATTTATGGAAATCCAGCTTCTTTCTCTTGCTGGGATGGAATTTTCCGTTATCTACCTAACGTGTCAACTTTTTCTTTTAATCATGATAATTTATTATTTAGTCCTTGAGATAATCAAATTAGTGAAACTAAAAAGGCGTTACTTTTTAAACTTCTGGAATTTCTTGGAATTACTTCAGATTGGCAGTGCTATCGTGAGTGTTGCATTTCACATAGCAAAAGAGAAATTTGTTTCAACCAATGTTAAAAGTATTGCTAAAAACCCTTACGCCACAATAAGTTTTTACAGCGCTCTTCTCTCACAAAAGTTTGAAATTGGGGCCATGTCTTGTGCAATTTTTATTGCAACCGTAAAACTTCTAAAAATGGTTCGTTTTAACTTTCACGTAGTGATTTTTTCGAAAACTATTAGAAAATCATTTGCCGTGTTACTGTCATTTGCGGTAATATTTTTCGTTTTTTTTCTGGCCTTTGCACAAGTTGGATTTATTGTTTTTGGAGCAAATATCGAAGAATATTCTTCTGTAAGTGGTGCAATATGGTACCAACTTCAACTAGTTCTCGGGACTCCACTGCCACTGTACGAAATGGAAATTATCAGTCCGTTATTAAGCAAAATTTTCGCATTTTCATTTTTGTTCAGTCTTAATATTTATCTCATGAACATGTTTATTGTCATAGTAAATGACGCATATATAGACGCTTCTGATATAGATAAATCAGCAGAGGAATTCAAGATGGCGGATTTTATGATCGGAAGAATCGCTGGAATCTTACCCAAATTTAAAAATCCTGCAAACAAACAAAAATATGTCAAGCCTTCACCATTCATTTATAATGCGCAAGAGAAACAATTTCTTGTAAAAACAGGCCTACAATATTTGACCGATGAAGGGTTCTTGTTCAGAACATCGGTCAAAGATTCAGCCAGTGAATCGCCAACTTCTTTGTCAGAGCTACCACACCCACAGACCTTGGCAGTTCCCTATTTTCTAAACAAAGAACGATTTAATTTCCAAAAAGATTCAGTTTCCCTAAATAAACCGAGAGATAATCTCAGTGTGATTTCTGTCAGGTCCTGCGAAATATCACCTCTCGGTTTTGATACTTGCGCCAATGATAGAAGTCTAGGGCTTGAAAAACTCATTGACAAGAACATAGCTTCTATCCGATCAAAATCGGACAGCTGCAACATTTTGACTCCAATTGAGGTGTGCCGAAAAAAACCAGCAACCAGTGTTGACAATAAGTTTGGACTACGGCAGAACGGAGAACGGCTGTTGTGGCTAGCAGTTAGTCAAATTAGGGAGACACTGGCTGAAGATGATGCTTTTTTACGCGTCATTTCTAAATATTTTGAAAAAAGGTTGCACTAAATTCTCAACGTGATGCTTTATTCTATAGCAGAAAAACAGCTTCACCACAATATTGATAAACACTATGCTATTGTTAGCCTAATGTAGAAGAATCTTTACTGTAGGTAAAAATCTAACAAGAAAAGTATTCAACAATGCTGATTAATTAAAACATTACTTGACGGTTTGCATGATAAAGGAAGTTTACACAGTATAAGATTGGCACAGAACTGAGCAGCAAAAGGTGTAGGTTTTTAAAACTAGTTGCAACATGGCAGTTACGCATGCAAACCTGCAGATACAAAGCATAAATACCAGAAACTTGAAAGAAAATGCATAAAAACTGTATCAAAAAACATTTTAAACTTATAATTGATGTAGATAAATATGGAATTAGGCATACCGTTTTCATCATTATATTAACTTTACTTTACACTTTCAATTTCTGAGTAGTACCAAATTAAACCAAAATATCTTTTCTGGTTTTAACGTTACAGAAATTTTGTGCACACAATTTAGAGAAATGATCCTGATAGAGAATGTTGTATGCTCATGCATACAAACTCATGTACAAAGAGTCAGGTACCGTCGAAAACAGCTGCTTTTAAAATTTATACGTTTATAACTGTACACGCGTTTTTACTCGTGCCGGTAGGCAACGAGTCAAGGAATGGGCTCCGTTTGTTTTTTTATTTTTATTTTTTGGATCACAAATTTCCTGGCGCTGGCCAAAATGAACGCGGGCACACAAAGGGGTGATTTATTTTTCCAAGATGGCGGGGAAATGACTCATATGTTGTTTTGTTCAAATACACTGAGCACATTTTTAAGCCTTTTATGGCTTTAAATTTCTTCCAAATTTGAGACTTAGACTTTGTTCATAATTAGTTATGTGAATTGTGTTTGTGAGCAGCGTCTTGACGTCTCAGTTAATGGGAAAAGTTATTCGCCACGGCAAGGATTTTAAACATGCAATCAACAGACGATTATTGCTTTAGAGCTGGTAGATTCACGTTTTTAAACTTTTTCGAATTCAGTATTTAGTATCAGTAAAGAAGAAATGCTTTAGAAATTTCTGGATAACTCTAAGTTGTCCGGTGAAAGATTACTAGGGGCAACTTGTGACTTACTTTGGAGTTAATTTGTAACTGCAGGCTAGCAGGATTCACCCATCGCATCGATTCAGATCGCAGGAATTTCAGCTGAGAGAGTGGGCGAAAGGATAAAAATAGTAGTACTGGATATTTTCTTAGATTGTAGCAATATATTTCATTTTCAACGTAATATCATCCAATATCATTCACTTCAAACTCAGTTTCTTCGTTATGAAAACAATTTACTGTGCAATTAGGTGGTATGTATTGGGTTTTTAGTGTATTCGATGGAACATTTTAGTCATTCAGAAATGTAATACCTTGTGTCGTGTGGAGCTGGACTTTATTTCATAATCTGCTGTACAGCTGCTACCCTGGGTGCCAGAGGTCAGCGTATACAGCTGCATAT
>JAOEJH020048346.1:0-10511 GCA_025448215.2 Palythoa grandis
ATAAAGCTCTTTTGGATCCCCCCTACCCCCTTCCATCTGAAAAATATAGGAGTGGGGGCCCTAGGGGTTAAATATAGTTTAAGGTTTCAGGACAATCACTTTCAGTCACCACAGCTCATAGAAAATCATTCAGAGGGGAAAAAACATCTGCTCGTAGAATCTTGATCATTCTGCTCCTACGTCAGAGAAAAAAGAACTTGTCATAACTTGCATTTTTTTAGATATTTGAAAAAAATTGTATTGAAACAGTAACTAAGAACATCAATATCCAGAACTGTTATCTGCAGATAATTATTATGAGCACAATGTGGAAGTGTTCAACACTTTATATAAATACATATTTAGGTATGGAAGTTTTCCCTTAATTTAAAAACATTTTGATGTATGAGAGCAACATTGACCCAATTTTTTTCTTGGAGCTTTTAAAAATGAAATTCTTTTGAGGCAAATTGTGGATTCGTCTCCGTGAGAAAATACCAGTCCTGGTTCAAAATCTATTTTACTGAAATATCGGCCTTTAACTTAAAAATATACTGATAATATAAATAACTTTACAACTACACATTTACCCCAAAACATTTTGGTCTTCTGTACAAAATCCTTGTCATCCACTGCAGCTTAAATTTTAGCTAAAAAGAATCACTGAAAGTCACTTTGACTCTCTGCTGCCGCCATTTTGTCTAGTTAATGGCACGCGCGCATGCGTTGATCATTGGCTTTAATTGCAAAGGATTGTGGTTACAATTCCTCTTTCCATTCGGATTTCTGAAGGTAAGAAATGTAGATGTTTTCTGTTTGGTGATCGTCGTATATCTCAGCCATCTTAAGAAGAAAACAGGCCTTGGGATTCACATCGTAAATATAGCATTTTGAACAATCTTATAACAATAAAATTAGACCGAGATGATCAGCGCTTTTGTAGAATTTTGACGTTTTGAGGGATTGATAATATGAATTAATTTACGGACTGTAATTCTAAAATCAAATGTAGACACATTCTGGAGTGATCTGGAGTGGCCGACACTTCAACAGAGAAGAATGGAAGCGAGACTGATCAATTTTTACAAAGCCATGAACAGGAACATTGCATTGGAATTTCCCTCTCAAATACAACCCAAACGGCGGGCAACAATGTCGTACCATGCAAATAGTTTTATTCAGCTAAGCTGTAGAACAACTCCTTTTTCCCTAAGACTATCAGGGACTGGAATGCACTGCCTGAAAGGGCAGTGATGGCCTCATCGGCAGAGGCATTTGCTGCAGTGCTGAAAGAATACACCGCTGACTCTGAACATTAATATTTTTTTATTATTATATATTTTACCATTAGTTACACCAGCGCATTACTGCACGTAATATTACATTTTATATTATACATTGCACATACCATAAGCACTGCACTACATCCACGGTGATGGGTTTTCCCTTTGTGGATTATTGGTTTAGATTTAGATTTAGATTTGTTGGCAGTGCATGACACAAATACGTACTAGCAGTTTCAAAGCTAACACTGTAGTCGTAGAACAAATGGAGTAGAAAAAACTTGTTTACTTAAGCTGACATTTATGCGAGCTGCTTAAGTTCTATCAATGTTTTATTTAATATTTGATTTTATAGCACTAACGGGATAAAAAGTTTGATCCCCAAGTGCCAGAATAAACCATGACCCGTTATTCAACGGATCCAGAGAATGCTACCAAGTCTTGCAAAGCTCGTGGTGCAAATCTTCGCGTTCACTTCAAGAACACACGTGAGACAGCCATGGCCATTAAAGGCATGCACATTCGCAAAGCCAACAGATATCTCAAGGACGTAGTTGCAAAGAAACAGCTCGTGCCTTTTAGAAGGTTCCATGGAGGAGTTGGACGAAAAGCTCAGGTATTAAGACTGCTACTGTTTTTTTTTTAATTTTGTAAAACATAAAGTCTGTTTTCCACTCAGCTTTCCATCCTTCCAGGGTCAGTAAACTGAGCACCAGCATACATGGACTGCTTTGAAGCGGCGACCAAAGGCACCTATATATGCTTCTGGTCCGCTGGGGGTAATTGACCATTGTAAAGCGTCTTTGAGCATGTATATGTGAAAGGCGCTATATAAATGCATCACTTTACTTTTGAGTAGGCAGCGTGGCTCAGTGGCCAGGGTGTCGGATTTGAATGCAGGTGACCCAGGTTCAAATCCTGCTCTGACCACTGGTTGGATTTGTCTTTGGGTGACCCCAGAGACAAATCCACCACGCTTTGTAAATAGCCAACTGGTCTGCCTCCTGCCAGCTGGGGTTTTTAACTGTGTCGTGTTGTGTGTACTGTAGTATATTTCACTGAAAAGCCTTCTTGGGAGGTGAAATAGAGTAAAATTATTTTTTCCATTGGCTTGGTTGTAAGTATATGTTGGGTACTGGGAGGGGGGGGAGGAAGGGTGAGGAGCGTTTTATTATATAAGTGTCTGCTACTGTTTTGATTTCTGAGGATTCATTCTCCGTATTAACTTTCTGGAAAGTGGGTTAGTGAACAATCGCTTAGAAAATATTGTGAAATAGTTGTTAAATGCATCTACCAGTGCGTGCCTGTGCACACTGGGGTCAGGTGTGGAATGGCCTTTTGACATTTTACTGAGTTGAAATCCCTTGCAAGGGGGCAGGTTTTCATGTAAAAAAAGTGGAGCAAGTTGGCAGACTATTTAGACAGTATTATACAGATTGGCTACCATCTGTATACATCGGTGTTGTCAAGAGCCACTCTATTGGATAGCTTAATTGTGTCAATGCATCCTCCAATGCTTGACCTCTTCCTTCCTCTCCAATGGACATTTATGAATATAAAGTAAGAATTCAAATATGGATAACCTGCAAAACTTTACTGCCACATGTATAAAATATTGAAGCTCACAGCACATTTGCAGACATACCAAGACACATGCCTTAAGCATGTGACACACACCTCAGCACTTTTTCACGTGCTCATACACCCAATTGTTCGATTCACATGCTTCAGACCTGCTTATTTGTGTAACTCTGCTGCTTCTTTTGTTTCCGGACACTTAATGAAATAAAATGTTTTAAAAACATGAATACCGCCTCTCATTTTAGTTTGAACTCCCGAATTTGTGTTTTGTGACTATATGAAATAAATGTGCCCCAGTTTCCTTGTACAACTTGTGAAACCAGTCCCGTTTTGGCTTGGGGCTGACTAGGTTACGCTCAAATGGTCATCTAAATTATCTGAAACTAGGCCACAACTTGAACAGCACATGTTCTCATTTGGTGCTAAATGTGCTCAATGAGACACTGTCAATCCTGCTGCTGCCACGTGTGATACCAACTTGACAGCATCTCCTAAAAAGTCATTTTTGACTATCTTTTTTTACCTAATGGTGAAAACAAGAAAAATATAGATGAATTAACACTATATTCATAACTTAAAAGGATTAATGATTTATTAAAAATGCTGGAAATCGCCCTTACTGGGAGTTAAATTTTCAAAATTTCCTGGAGGAGTATTTCCCCAGACCCCCTAGGAATGTCACACACCCAGCATTTATTCAACCTTGGCATCTCTGCATTTGCAAGCATCTAGTGAGTCTTTGAAGCTAAACAGGGGAGCATTTTGGGGGAATAACTAGACCTTGTGGCTCAAAACTATTTATACAAATATGTTAAAAAAGTTTGTGGATGTTGTAATTTACATGTGGGCGCTCACTCATTGTTTCGTTACTTCAGCTTTTTACTGTTGAATTTCATGATGATATTTATGTTCACACTAGGCCAAGAATCACAAGGCTCCAGGGTCACAAGGTCGCTGGCCAAAGAAGAGTGCAGAAATTCTTCTTCAGCTTCTTAAGAATGCTGAAAGTAATGCTGAGTTCAAGGTACAGAAGGGAATCAAACCTACAAAACAAAGTAATCTAAGCAGCACAATATAATGTTTAAGGAACCCTCCTCAGCTATACCAGAAGTTAAAAAGTGAATGATTTGTACTTAGTGCTAAAGTCAAGTGATTTTTTATCATCAATTCCACAGTTTAAATTTCCTGTCTGTTGCCATCTTGAAATGTGAAGTGTTTCATTGCCAGACACTTTCATCAATTTGTAGTTGTCTTAATTGAGAGTTAAGACCGAGACTAAAACCCAGAACTTACACACCTCATAAAGGCAGTGTGCACGAAATGTGAACAGTTTGCATATTTTATTACCATTTTTTGAACAAAAGGAAAATGTGCATTGAAAATTTTTATTTTGCTTTTGCCGTCATTGTGACAGGGTCTAGATGTTGATTCACTTGTTATTGAGCACATTCAAGTTAATGAAGCCCCAAGCATGAGAAGAAGAACATATCGTGCACATGGTCGAATTAACCGTAAGTTTTAGTTACCAAAAACTTGAACTGGGAAAGATAATTCTAATAAAATATAAGAAACTTTAGAGTTAATGTGGGGCCTAAAATGTCTGTGTGCAACTCTGCTCTTTGATTTTAGAGCACTAAAACAGTGTATTGAGGTATGCTGATTTTTAAAACCCTGCATAAAAATCAACGAAAAAAGTTCAGGCAGTCTTGCTCATGTCACACTAAAGCTTTAGGCTTTGTTCTAGTTTTCATTTTGAAATAGCACTTATTTATTAGTGCAGTTAAACAGAAGCAGTGCTAGACCATACAGAATCTTTGGTTTATTTCATTTTTAATTAATAAATTCTCCTAGTATTTGAGAAAAAATTGTGAAATTGATCGGTGTACCTTTCTGAAAAGGCAAATTAACTATTGCTTGGCAAAAAAAAATCTCAATTTTCCGCATAATGGGCCTATGCTATTGCATAATTTCTCATTTATATCTCACTTTATCTGCTGCCTTAACTATTTGTGACCCATCAGATCAGACTGCTTTGTGTGCATGTATTGATACATGGTTGGAAAAGAATTTTTTATTTCTAGAAGTAAGTAACAGAATTTTGTCAGGGCCCTGAAAACAGTGCAGAAATTTTTCATCTAATCCCTAGAAAATCACAGAAGACTCGTTATTTGAAAAAAATAAATTTACAAAATATTCCATATAATTAATTGTTTTTTAGATTTGGTCTGTGCCATTCAGGCCCAAAACACTATAAAACAGTGTTTGAGCACTCTGGTATGCAAAAACAATTCACACTTGTGAAGATATATCTGCGTTGCTCTGTTAATATCTTCAGTCTCAAAATCTTCTCTGAGCTGCACTGACGAGTCCTCAAAGGACAAAACAGTACTGTCTGCAGATTGAGTTAAAAAAAAATTATGAAAACTTTATAAAAATGTTTTCGGAGATACTCTCCATCAGTTATACGATGAATAAAATGAATGAAATACATATACATGTCCGACGTGACATCATCTGGGAATCACTCTACAGGCTGACGGATACTCATAAATTTATGAACTATAGAATTAGTACAAAAGGCCTAAACAAAGAGTCTAAAATTCTAGGTCATGAATTGTATATCTAAATGCTATCCAGCTCTATTTAAATGTATTAAAAATAATTATTTTTGCTAAAACAGTATAGACAGTTCGTCTCCTTTGAGGTTAAAAAAAAGCAGATAAAATCTACAAGCAACTGAGTTGTTGTGTTTTCCTACTAAAACAATTTAGAAGTTAAATAAAATTTTAAAATCCAGCCATGCTACATTCAAGTGCAGCTCTCTTCATTTTATACCATTTTAGAAAGTATGATTATTTTTGGCTAATATGTATTACTTTATTATTAAAACTTGTTTCTGTGGGAATTCAAAGTGAAAGTCAACGGTTTTGCACTGATGATATTTCAATTGAAAAGATTCGATATATTGGCGATCAGCAACATGGATGATTATTTCTTAATTCCTTCAATTTTTATTGTTTTGTATCATCAAACACGGGGGTCTACTAAAACACAAGCTTTCAAAAATAGCATGGCTTTTGGCTAGGGAAATGGGGGTTTAGTTATAAAAGAATCGACTTATACACGAGAAAATACGGTGTTTTGAAGATGAACCAAAGCTGCAGGAAATAGTAGTTCAAACTTCTTAACAGTCATTTATAGTTAGCAATGATACAGATTATTTAATATTTTTGTTTTAGCTTACATGAGCTCTCCCTGTCACGTTGAGATGATCCTTGCTGAGCGAGAACAGATTGTTTCCAAGGCTGAGGACGAGGTAGAGGTGAAGAAAGTATCCAAGAAGAAGATGGCCAGAGAAAAGATGAAGAACAGAGAATAAACTGTACCCTTCTCTCTGATGTATAATAAACAAATACTTGTTGGTTATTTTGCGTGTTCGGCTGTTTTACTGTATGTTGTTTAAAGACAAGGAGGGGAGATTTTCAGTGTAAAGCAGGTTTTTGTGAAAAAATAGTCAGGTCCTTTTTCAAGCCTAAGTAGCCCATTGGAGGCGGTGCACAACTCTGTTCCTGTCGTGTTAATAAGCAGATGAGAATGTTGTAGACTCTCCCTGGATGGGTCGACAATAATCCATCATAAGTTAGTCCTCAGCAGCAGCTGGCACTTAATGTATCAACCTCTTAAAGTGTATACAACACAAAATTTATTTTTGTATATTTTCCTCCATGATATATGTAACAAATAAATAATGATTTGAATTTGGAAAAAAAAATTGAATGATTTTTTGCACCCAGCAGCAAATTTCTCCATAAAAAGTGTCCCAGGAAACTGGTTACGAGCAGGGTTCCTGCATAGTCTTAAAAAGTCTTGTTTTTTATTTTGCATTTTCAAGACCTTGAAAATGTCTTATGTAAATTTGGACAAATTCATCCTTGTGGTCTTAAAAAGTCTTAAATTTTTGTTCAAAAGTATTTTTCATTTCTCATTCTCAAATTCAGCTGATTGTATAAAAAATGTATTGATAAAAGCATCATTTATGAAAGTTTGCAGATCATTCTGGTCTTTCAAACAGGGACATATCCGTGGCACAACATTCACTGTTGTTGCATTTTATAAGTTAAACTGGTAAAGAAGTGGCCTGTATTATAAAAGTTTTGAATAAGGACTCGAAGGAATATTATGTCTTAAATTTTACAAATTTAGGTCTTAAAAAGTCTTGAAAATGTCTTAAATTTGCTGAGTTGTTAGATGCAGGAACCTTGACGAGAAAAAAAATGTGTGAAGTCACAGTGTTTGATAACATTGCTGTCTTGGGATGCCATCTCGTTGTTTTCCTTGCACACAGCTTTCAAATGTTTTCAGCATTTTTTTTACTGATTTATTGAGTTGAGATTTAATGGGTACACAATATGGAACCCCATGTTTCATATGTTTTCCATTGCTTTCGGCTATCATTGGTGTGTTTATCAAACACAGTAACGTCACGTAAACCATGTGTCGTGACATTTTGGCTGCGCAATCTGTGGGACAATTTCGATGTGAAAGTAGCATACAGTTTGAAATTATGAAAAAAGGGTTTCAAGACATTTTCAAGAACTATAAACTTTGAAATCTTTTTCTAACATGAACGAAAATCAGTGGGAAAAAATGTGTCATAAACTATATACTTTAAGGATGGATTTGGTGAAAAAGGTCACACAAATGTTAAACATTTGGCAGAGCACTGGGTGTTTCATCTGAAATACTTTCAAATGAGTACCATTGATAATCTTGAATTTTCCATTGTGCTCTGCAAAAAGTTTGGTACATTGTACCCTTTGATGATAGCCAAAAATATTAACTAAAGGTGTCAGTGGCTGTGCCCTAAAAATTGCAGTTCAAGGCAACTACATATGCCTATAAAGATTGAAATCTGCTCTTGAAAAAGTATGTTGGTCTTTTAGAATCTTTTAGAAGAAAGCATAAGCAAAACAATAACGAGTGATAGACTTGACTAACAGTTGTGTTTATTGTATTTCATTACTAAGATTTTTAATCTTCAGATATTTCCAAATGTTAGAATAAAAATAGTTTGGTTTCTAATAACATCTTAATGTACTCACTCAGTTTAGTTTCTGTGCCTCGGTGGTGGCCACAAAGGGATACATCAACCACACCAGTGGCAGAATTTGTTTTGATATAACCCCAGTTTGAATGATAAACTTCACCATTAATAAATGAATAATTTTATATTAAAGTGAACTGCAAGTTTTCTTAACCAAGGCATTTTCTTTCAAAATTAGGATGAAACATCTAAAGGCAATGTTAATAAAAATTGAGCAGATCCCATAGAAATTTGAGATCACTGAGTTGCATATTTACCAACAAGCCATAGTAAGGATAAAATAATTTTGTTGCATATTGACATTTCTTCTGGAGATTCGTAAGTGGTGTAGGTACCATTAACATTTTTCCTGCTGTGTTTTAAAAGTCAAAGTTCATGAAATTGCTTGAAAAGTGTGAAATTTGAAATTGGTGAAACAATATTTGCGAATCTATTTTTAACTACTGGTTCAAAGGTTTGAAGGAATATTCACACCAATCATTATGTGCCGTTGGAGTTTTAGGAGGATAAGAATTTTGACTTAAAACTCAGTGATAAAAATTACAGTTAACTATTTCCATGTTTTTTTTTACATTCAGTCTTGAAAAATTTAGTTTCAAATAAGAATTTCTAGCACAAAACAATCTTTGAGTAGTGAACACTTGACTTGTCAACAGGTTAGACTTGCAGAATAGAATAAAATATACAACTTTTTAAATTTCAGACTTGACTTCGAAAGCTGTTGAGAGTCGGAAACTCTGACTTGCAATGAAAAGATTGGGGAAACTGCCAACTATAAACTAGATTAATATGTTTTGTACCATTAACATCAACAGTAGAGTTCCAGTCTCAGAAAATAAAATAAATAAAGCATACACATAACCAATATTCAACATTGCTTAAGATACAACTTAACACAACACCAACTTATAACCACTAGTTTTTGCTTCACTTCATTGTGGTATACATTTTAACAATGCAATGTTATAACAGAAACAAAGCACTTTCTTCACAAGACGTTTTCACAAATTGCCAGTTGCAAGGAGAATAGAAAACAAGTAAATTTGAGTCATTCAGTTATGATTACAACCTAAACCTTTCCCTTTGTTGCGAGTTTCTTTAACAAAAATACACAATGTTGGTAATTTGCAAAAGATTATGTAAAATATTGAAAAATAAGTCAATAATTAAAAGTTTAACCAAGTTATTTTAAAAAATTAATGATTATTGTTATATAGCTAGTGTGTTTTCGACTCGAATGCGCACTCTCATTGGCTAAATCTGGGTCACGTGGATGAGTTCAAATCAAATGTTACCCGGCTGGTCAACATCTTGAAAATTGTTGACCAATCGGTTAACATTGCTGTCGCACGTCACATTTGAGAGCAGGAAAATTTAATAATTGTGGTTTATTTTGTTTATGCAATATAACAAAACATTTAATGACTGCTCCCTTGGGAAACATCTGTTTCGTTTCCCTCGAATCTCAATGTTGAGATTCTCAGGAAACAAAACAGATGTTTCCCTCATTAGCAGTCATTAAGTGTATAGTGTTACATAATAGCTTCACTTGTCATATGTAGTGTTGGCTATTTAATATGAAACTCAGACTTAATTTACTACAGGTTTTTGTTCTCTTTTTCCTATTGCTTCATAGTCTTGACTGTGCATAGATTACAAACTGCTTTGATATGTGAATAAGGAAGGAGAGCCAATAAACTAACAAAATATGACAACTATAAGGAGAAAACTTTAGGCATTATCTGTATACTATAATTATTCTTAAATTATTAATTACTGTTATCATTATCATTATTAGGTACTAACTAGTACGTACAACCATAAAAATTATTGTTATATATAGAACTAGTTACCCTAGCACTGGCACCACCAATGTGGTAAGGTCGAGACCATGTGACAACACGAGAGCTGCGATGAAGATAAACAATGCCTCCACTTCTGTGGTTTATTGCTATCCATCCCTCTGGGAGAGCGAGATTTGGAAGGTGACTTTTCACTGTGAAGAAAATTCATCTCATTGAACAATCATTGAGTTTTTTCAAATTATGCAGAACATAAATTGATCAGAGGAGGTGAAAGACCATACAGCAATACTGGAATCACGACCTAAATCAGGGCTTGCTTTTTGAGGTGAGCAGTTGCTCTTGCTCACCATTACTCACACAAAATCAATCTGAAAAGGGCGATGAATCAGTTAGCTACTTACTAAAAATTGCTCGCCTCATCGGTAAAAATTACTTTTTGCAATTTGTCTAATTTTTCTCCAAACAATTACCTCAAGAATGTCAATATTAAGACAAAGGGAGATTGTGTTTGCTATCTGGAGGATGTATCTTTCTGTCTTTGTCACTGACTTCTTTTAAAGTTATTACAAGACATTACCTAATCATACATCTTAAGTGTGTGTCATATTTCTCATGCCTTCTATATAAAACAAAGCAATTTTCATTTGTAACTGCAACAGTTTCTTTATCGATACACCTTTTGCTCATATGTTTTCTGAAATCAACACATGGAACAATTGCTGTGTGCAGAAACTCATAATAATAATAAAATAATAATTA
>JAOEJH020048442.1:0-10510 GCA_025448215.2 Palythoa grandis
CATCAAGTCAACTGTCGATACGCTGCCATTCTAAAAGTCCTATAAAAAAATTACAACAACAAAATGATCAGATCCAATAAGCATAATTTTATAAAACTGAAGCTCTGCATACTCAAGCAATTATCAACACAACAAAAAACAAAAACAGAAACAGATGATGGTTATAAGCGAGACATGTACATTGAAATGATAATAACCCGCCATAACATTATCGGTATGCGTGTAAACAATGTTTACGCCTCGTGTCTTAAAATAATTTTATACGCGCATTCCAATTCGAACAAATTTTACCAGCAACAAAAAACACGCACACAATAACAGCTGCATTGCATTCAAAAATCAAATTTGATATCACAAATTTTCTAAGTTTATCTGCATAAGGAAACTTTATATCTGGTGTCAACACAGCATACCGTACCTTCGATCTTGTTTCCAAGTTCATCTAGTTATCTACAACAAATGCTCTCCTCCTTCATCATCATTGCTCTACAATACCCACAGCAACATCACTCCGTCGTAACATTGAAGTTTCATCTTTACTTTCGTCGTGTTCAGGTTCAGCGAGAGAATTGAACTTCGCCTGTGGCTCGAACATGTATGGTTGAACTAAAAGGCCAAGACGCTGAAATTCTTCTGGATCAAGATTAAGTTGCCAACTTACATGACCCTCGGAGGGTCTTCTGACTCTGAATTAGAATGGTTGGAGTCAGAAGAGCCTTCACTTCCCGTTCTAACTGAATCAATTTCACTGCAAGCGCTCATCTTGTAAAACTGCAGAAAGTTAAAAATATCTGTGCCAACATCGACGTCACAGAAAATTGGTCACATGACCAAATTCAATATGGCGGATTCCGTGTCTGTTTTTGCCGAAGTTTAAGCACAGGCGGCCAAGTCAAGCAGTTCGAGCCACGTGGCCAAAACGTCCCCTCATATCTGTCCGGATCACATGGCGAAAGCCAAAATCAGTACGACTATAATTTTCGAATGAACAGATGAGGCAGTAATATTCGTTGGATCACGGCGAGTTTCCGCATGGACGTGGTTGGATATCTTGAGAGTTAGGTATGTGAAGATGGCTGCCGTAAGATGTGTAGAAATGGGAGATTTTGGCCGCTTTCTGTGGGCGACTGTGTCCAGCATGCGAACGAAGTTGCCTGCCTTGTCATTTTTAATGTAGTGATGCGAAGCCGCACGAGGAAGGTACGACAAAACCCGTCCCAAAACTCATCTAAATGACTAGAAATACCACAATTTACACAAGGTAAGCAAAATATTTATTTTAACGTCTTTATCGTGTATTTTGGGAACCATCTGTCAAAAAAGAAAACAATTCTGGTCGGTAAATTCAGTTGAGAGCGACGGTTGGAAGTCAAATTCGAATGACGTAGCCTCGAACTGCTTGACTGGGCCGCCTGTGGTTTAAGCGCTTATTTTGACGACTAGAAGAAAATTCAAGCCAAATGACATACATTTCCAAAACCTGAAAAAAGTATCTTTCGGTTAAAATCAACTTCAAAATAATTGTGGTTCCCCTTTAAGCCCACTGGGCTTGTTTTCGAGGTTTTACGGTAGTTATTTAAAATGTCAATAATATCATGTAATGTTCAATACCCATACCAACATGGTTGGATATGAGTACTAGGAATTGTTTAAATTAACTAAATACTTTTTTAGTTTTTTTTTTGAAGCAGGCTAGTGATTGCTTAGATTTTAGGTCATTAGGGAGTGAATTCCATAATCTTGGGCCAGAAGAGACAACAGAGAATTTGAGTATATTAGTCCTGCTAAAGTGGACTCTATAGTCATTAGCCTGTCTGGTAGCATACTGGTGGGTTTCAAAAATTTTATTTAACATGGTTTAAAATGTACTTGGAATAGAGTTAGAGTTAGAGTGCACAGAAAACATGAATAAAGCTACTTGGAGCAAATGTATATTGTCAAGTGTCAATAAGTGGTATTTATGAGTAAGAGGTACTGTGTGAGCATCAAATGATGATCTGGTGATAATGTGAATAATTCGTTTTTGTAAGGCATTCAGTCTTCTGAGATTAGACTTATAGGCAGAGCCCCATACAATGTTACTAGTGAGTAATATAATTGGAAGATAGAGGTTTCAGAGATGAAATGCTTGGATTTAGAAATAATTCCTATAGTTTTTGATATTTTACTGGCAACAGTGTTAATATGGTCTTTCCAAGTAAGATGTTTATCAATAATTACCCCTAAAAATTTGATACTTTGTATACAATCAATTTGTTCATTATTAATTTTTATCATAAGATTAAGATTATTGATTTTTTTTGCCTGGCTCTGAAGATAACATATTTAGTTTTCTTTATGTTTATGGAAAGTCTATTGGCAATGAGCCACTGTGATACCTTTTCAAGTTCATTGTTCAAATCAAGGTTACACCAGGAGTAGAAGGTATTGGTATCATCGGCAAACAGTATGAATTTTAATAGCTTAGACTGAGAATTAGATGATGCAAGAACAATGAAGATAGTCGAACAAGTGGGAAACGACATCCACCCCTCCATCAAACTAGAAATCAACTACCCCTCGAAGCACCAAGATGGAAAACTTCCCGTAAAAGACCTCACACACCGATGTTCAGAATGAACGTAACAGGTGTCTATGGCAATGACGCAATGTTAGGCAGATAGCCGAAAGCGTTAGGATCAACAGAGTGCCTAGAAGCAGGTTAATAAACTCACGAAATGAGTGGAACTATTTCCAGCTCCCAAGAGCGGTGGTAGACGGTTTTTGATGAGGACGGATTGAAACAGCATCCACATAGTACTGAGAAAAACAGTGAGACACTATGATTAATGATAATTGAAGTTTCTGAAGTATCCAAAATGACGATGCAACTGAAGAGGCTCTAACCACAGGCAGCCCAAGCTATTATGGCGAATATGATGAATACGAAAATGTATGTAGGCTGTTATTTAAAAGACTTAGTATGGAGGGTTTGATAATTGTATTGAAATTACACTAATTCATTGATTTAAGAGTAATAAATTTGTCTGACCTCATTCGTGCATTTTATTTAATATTTCTGAAAAGTTTTCACGTCTTTCTGCCACTGCTTTGATTTGCATTTCGCAAGCAAAGTTTCATCTTCCTAAAAGAAGGAAAGGCTGGAGACTCGACATGTTCCCAGCCACAGCTCACTCAACAAATTATTCCCCTGCCACAAAACCGTGACCTAAATCCCTATAAAACTGCCATCTCTGCATATGTCAATGAATTTCACTGCACATAAAACTTTCTGGCTGTCAACACGACCAACAAAAGTCGAGAAAATTGAAATGACATTCGGCCTTTTGCCTTTCTGTTGATACGTGGCAGAACTCGACCTGACACCGATGCAACAGTTATATTTCAACCTCTGTTTTGATTGGTTCATTCAAATCACAGTGTGCGACAACATAATATGACCGTTGCATCGGTGTCAGGTCGAGTTCTGCCACATATCAACGGAAGGGCGAAAGCCGAATATCATTCGAACTTTCTCGACTTTCGTTGGTCGGGTTGGCAGCTAGAAAGTTTTATGTGCAGTGAAATATATTGACATATGCAGAGATGGCGATTTTATTGGGATTTAGGCTGCTGTTTTGTGGAAGGAGAAGAATTTGTTGAGTGAGCTGTGGCTGGGAACATGTTGAGTCTCCAGCCTTCCCTTCTTTTAGGAAGGTGAGACTTCGCTTGCGAAATGCAAATCAAAGCAGCGGCAGAAAGACGTGAAAACTTGCAGAAATAAGAATGAGGTCAGGGAAATTTATTACTCTTAAATCAATGAATTTAATTTAGTGTAATTTCAATACGATTATCAAATTCTCCATACTAAGTCTTATAAATAACAGCCTACAGACATTTGCATATTCATCAATTCGCCATAATAGCTTGGGCTGCCTGTGCTCTAACTAAGAGCGTAATATATTTTGCAAGCCGGTTACAACATTTATCAACACATTTTTAATCTAACACACAAGTTTTTAATCTAAAAAGAAACAACATATCGTAGCTTTTAGTTTTATTTGATATCAAGTGCATAGAAAGAGAACAAAGACGAAAATGTCAAGCTCGACACCATTTTCAAACTCTTTCCTTGCTGCCGTACAAGAACTATCAACACAGAAAAAAGAAATACAGTGGGACCTCTATTAAGCGGTCACCTATTAAGCAGCCACCCTCTGTTAAATGGCCACTTTGTAAAGTCCCAAATTATTTGTCACTAAAATGCTGTATTCAATACCTCTATTCAACGGCCACCTCTATTAAGCGACCGCGGCCACCTTTTTGCTGATGCAAAAGTATCATTTATTGCTTTTTTACCTCTATTAAGTGGCCAGCAAATCATTTTTTCAAGCGAAATTGTGACAGGAGGACGATCATATGAACACGTGATTCACTGATAACAACAAGAAATGCAATTTAATATCTACTGTAATGACAAGTCACAAGCCGCAATATGTATTACAGACACACATCTTTTACATCTGGTGCAAACGAGCATTAAGTAATAAAGCACCCAATGTTTTGCTACACATAAAAACTGCACACCGATAAAAACTACGGTATTGCAAATCTATAAAAGGTCTTGCTGCTCAAGTTTTGATTTTAGCACAGAGAACTCGTTTCCAGTGAAACATTTCTAAACCGTAATCGGCCCCTCTGTTTTCAAGCTTGCCTTTCACAACATCTCTAGCTTCATTTATTTGTTGCTTTCTTAAGAAATTTTGTAAGCCGCATAATGCCATAAGCTTTGGATTATGTCCAACAACTGTTTCGTTATTTATCTCATTCTTTTTCAAGTAACATGCACTCTGCTTCAGAGCTACTCAGCTAGAACTTTGCACGGACTGAAAATTCTAAAATAAAGGGCACTTAACCTGATGTTTTGTTACAATGATTTTTGCATTCATCTTTACATGTGTACACTTTTCAACAAGAATTTGCTATACAGAGTCAATAAAATCATGTTGTATGCCATTTCTACCCATTTATATTGTACCTCTATTAAGCGACCAATCTCTATTAAGCGACTAGTTCTCAAAGTCCCGAGGGTGGCCACTTAATAGAGGTCCCACTGTAGTTCTTTGAATTTTCATTTAATCCAGGGTCAAAGTCAATGAGCCTTTGAAAAACCTGCCCCAGAAGTTTTAGTTAAATTGTTATGTCTTGAGCTGACAGTGAAAACCTGAGTACAAAATGCAGGTTACCTATCCAAAAATGAAATTCACAACATAGTACCTTGTAATGCAAATTTTATAGTTATATGTTAAAGTAAAATTATCCTTTAAAAATGGACGAGTAACCAGGATTACACATATTATAAAATTTAAAAATGTTCTCTGGTAAAAATAGTAAAAGTTTTGTGAGCTTTCGGCTACCAGGCTATAGCCTTTAATGAACATAAATGAAACTAAAAGCAAAAGAACTACAGATGTGGGTAAAACAATGTGTAAAAAATAAATTAAAATACGAACTAAAAGAACTTGAGGCAGCTAAAAACCAATAAAAATGCTAATAGGTTATAAAAGAATTGAATATTGCCTAGGTAATGGTTTTGAATTATTATCAGCATTATTCGCTGTTACCCACTTTCATGATATTTTAAACTCCATTGATCCCAAAATTTCATTTACTATTGAATTAGAAAACAATAGCCAAATTGCCTTTTTAGACACTTTGGTCACTAGGAAATGTGGCGTACCGGAAGCCAACACACACAGACCGTTATCTGGATTTTTCTTCTCACCACGAAATTAAACACAAACTAAGCACAGCGTCAACTCTCCTGTACCGGGCATCTAATCTCCCCAGCACCCACAAAGGAAAAACAAAAGAAATTAACCACGTTACTGAGGACCTAAAAGCCAATGGTTATCCTTCATCTGTAATCTCCAACACTTTAAATAAGAAGAAGATCTCACCCAATGTCCCTCCACCCGAACAATTACTTTCTATGTTTTTTAAATGGGCAGCCCAACTGGACGTGCACCTTGGCTTCGTTTGTCTTCCTTTAATACATCAAGTGCCTAACTGAAGCAAGCCTTTTAAAACCCTTCAACAAGAATTTCTGTCCCCCAGATTCAGGCAGCCTTTAGAACTTCAGACAAATGTTGTTTATAAAATTCCCTGCTCGGACTGTGCCTGGAACTATATTGGTGAAACAGGCAGATGTTTTCAAACTAGAAAGAAAGAACACTTACGTAATCTTAAGAAACATGCCAAAGGCTCTAACATTGCTAGCTACACTTGGTCAAACAACCATTCCACTGATTTAATAATGTGTGCGTTATTGACAAAGGACAGCAATGTGTCCGAAAGACTTTGGAATCCTGGCATACAGCAAAAACGAATAACGCTGATGATAATAATTCAAAACTGTTACCTAGGCAATATTCAATTCTTTTATAACCTATTAGCACTTTTATTTGTTTTTAGCTGCCTCAAGTTCTTAAATTGGTTCCTATTTTAATTTATTTTTCACAAATTGTTTTACCCATATCTGTAGTTCTTTTAGTTTTAGTTTCATTTATGTTCATTAAAGGCAATAGACTGGCAGCCAAAAGGTCACAAAACTTTTAATATTTTTACCAGAGAACGTTTTTAAATTTTATAAAATTATCCTATTTGTAAGTTGGTACATGTTTGAAAGGGTATAAAGTTTAGCACGAAATGTGTTCCTTCTCAGTGCACAATTTTTCCAAGTTTAAAATCATACTGACAATGAATTGTTTTATTAAGTAAGGCCTCAAAAAAAACTATTGTGAGATAGTGATCCCACATTTAAGAATCACATCAAGGCCTATTTGAGTACTGAAAGCTGTAATTCAAAATGTACTTAAAGTGAAACTAGATGTTATTGAGTTCACATTTTATATGCTATAAAATGATGAAGATATAGTGTATGCAGTAATATATTGTATGTAATATAAACCACCAACTTCCATACTGTTAGAACTTGTGACCTCTGTGATACCAGAGAGAATTTAAATTGGCTTTGAATTTAAAAAAGAGGAATTAAATACGGGTGCAATGAACAAATATAAAAATAGGGATATTGTTTCAAGATTTAAATAAGCAAATAATTATGAAACTAAAACTTTTCAAGACCATGAATCAAAGTTATTTAATAATCTAACCCTTAAAATAAGGTTCACTGTACAGACTACATTCTGTTTTCATGTAAAATTATACACTATCTTGTACAAAATGAACAGAGTTTTAAAGAGCTTATGTAGATTATTTTTAGTGAGTAAGCTCTGGTAATTTTTATAATTATAATTTAATTCCTCAAACCTGCTGTAAGTCTTTACTAAAATTATTAATCTTATTTTAAGTATACAGAATGTTGCCCAGGGACCTATATAACCATACCCTTTGTGCTCAGCAGTGCATTATGTAATTTGCCCAGTTTTATATTCACTAAAGATGCAGTAACAAGCGAAATGTTTAAGTCTTAGATTTTTAAATTTGCTCAAAGAAGAGCTTTTACTTAAAGGTCAAATGAACCAAAATCTAGAAATTCTTTCTTCAGCCATTTTAAAGCGACAAAATGTTAAAGAAAACATTTAAAAGGAAACTTAGGCTGAAATTTTTCTTTCTGAACAGTAAAAAAGGAGTAAAATGGTTAAATGTATGAAGATAGCCGATGGCTTCACAAAAACATTTCCAAAATGGCCACGCAGTTTAACGGAAGGAATAGAGCTGGGACTCTGCTTTGTGACGTCACTGTTGTCTTGAACATTTCTACATTCCTGAGGGAGCTTAAAAGTGCTAACTTTGGACTTCGAGTTATTTTTGCAGTTTTTCGCCACACAAAACACCATGGTTTTCCTGTGAAGTTCAATGTGAACTTGAAACTAAAACAGCTTCAAATTTCCTGCACCAACAGTGACGTCACAAGTTTTATTTCCGACAATTTTCCCAACCGCTCCACGATTATGATGGCTAAAAAACAGTGATTTTAACATTCCAATATCTCCGCAATGCTTTGTCCAATTCGTTAGAAACTTTAGAATATGTTTCTTTTATACTTAATGAACACATTAGACTCAAATTTATTGGTTCATTTGACCTTTAAATTCTACATTTCATACTGTCATGGCCACTGAAAGTTTTAGTTCAATGTGAGTTATCTTGAATTTTTGCTCACAAATATGGGACCATTACTGCAGTTTGGAACAAAAAAGACTTTGACTTCTTTGTTCCAATTAATATTAAAATAGTTGCTACAGTAGATACTAATGAGCTTCCAATATCCACTTTGTTGTTGATTATAGAATGTGAATAAAAACCCTTCTACAAGCAAATTTAAACTCAAATATTTCACCCATTACAGCTTCTTCAATAAGCATAAAAAAACTAGCTAATTACAAGTACATGATGAATAAAGTTTAAAATGTACAGTTATTGTTATAGAGGTCTCAAGGCGACGTGCTTCATGCAAATCTAATAAAAAGATCTAAGCTGAAAGTGCCTCGGGAGTTAAACTCGTGTAAGTCTGTTGAAGAGAGATGGGTTAAAAAAAATCATTGTTATTATTAAAAGAACACATTTAATGACCTTGATCATGAAAACAGAAAGTTATTATGTGTATTTTTTCAGTAAATTGAACTAAGATTTTTAAAATATATACAAAACCTCACACTGTCCTATTTAATCCTTTAGGCATGGTTAGTCTAAGCTATGAATGACATAGACTTGAACAATTGTAACATGAAGCTAATATAAATAAATGCATGGGATTTTATATTATTCCATTCTTCTTGAAAAGCAATAAAATTGATGAAACACCTCAGTATACTTGCGTTGCTGTCTTTTGACATCTTTCTTTTGTGTTTAAGGATGGTTTGATCATGATCTGTACTGCAACAGGTGCAAACTGCTGGAGTGGCTTGTCTCCAACATCAACCTTTTTTATTATTCCAACATTTTGCTTAGTTCTGGAGTACCAGAATACTGAGGGCAGAGGGATTTCATCAATTTTAGATATTCCACTTCAAAAATTTTTAAGACAATCTATAAAATCTCATGCATTTACTTACATGTACCGTACATTGCTCTTTGCAACGTCACTCATATAGTTCGGGCAACCTTGTCGGCTTGTGCTCCAAAATACAGGAAATAATGTAGTCTCATATTTCAACTTTTCCGTGTTCTGAAAAGCTCTTTTGTTCATAATGAACAGGTAATTTTGACCTGTTTCAATAATAATAGAAAGTGTTATTATAAAGATCACAGATCAGAAATTGGCCACTATTTCGAGATTTGCGGCTTGTCAATTTTTAGGTTTGGAATTTTAAACACCCAATTTGAATTTTTTGTTTTCTAAGTCCTCGAATGATTTACAATTTTTGATTTCCTATTTCCTCGTCAAATTTCTCCTATCATTTTTACATTTTATAAGTCACAAATAAATCACAAATAAGAACTGTATTGCTTCAGGTTCGCGTTTCAACCTGTAGTTTATTTATTTATTTATTTTAACCAACATTTTAACCGCAAAGCTGAATAATTTGCATTTTATTGACTGGAACTACTAAATATATTTACCTTCGATTCCAAGTAAGCGATTTCTAAGATCACTTCTCCCAACGTGGTAAAGTAAGGAAGCCAATGTGTCGGTCTTCTCGTTGTTCAGTAGTCCTGCATGCCTCAATTCCGTGAATAACTTCTGGGGAGTACTCAAGTCCTCCAGTCTTCCTTCTGGAATGAAACTTTGGCATAGAAATTTCAAGTTGGTAAAATCTTCTTCAGACAAATCCCGCGCTATTGACAATTGACGTTTTAAAAACGGATCTATATTTCCTTCCATGTTATTTCGTTAACAATTTGGAAAATTGTTTTGTGTGTCTCCAGAGAAACACCTCAACTCACGAATCGAATCACATGTCAATTTCCTCCCATGTTAACATGGCGGCCAGCCAGGAAACAGACAGTCAGGAAATCTGCCCCAGATCTCTTCTCGGTGGTTAATACACCGCGTAGAATGGAACGGTTTTTGTTTGAAATGACACATCAAGCACTTGAATTGTGTCGGCGTGCGGCCGCGCATGGTCGTTCGGATGCTTCAAAATTCGCTGAGGCCCGAAAAACGCCGTACTTCTCAAGAGCTGAACTAATGGCAATTACGATCGACAAACGTCAAATTTAATAGTCGAACTAAATGACAAGTGTATACAAAAAATTTAGTTTGCAGCAGTCAAATTCACAATTCCCACAAATATATTATGATAATTTATGATATGCATTTAGTTCGGCTTATGAAAAGTTTGTCGTTTGACGCGAAGGTGAACTCAAGCCATTTTATTCGGCTTCCTTAGCAGTGCAGAATGCCTAACCCGACGTTTGACCCTGGCCTAAATAAAATTCCTCGTCACTAAAATGCAACCGCTGTTGCTGGATTTACAGTCGCTCTCACCACAGGCAGCCCAGGCATAAAATCAGTGTGGACTTACAAATACAGAATTTGTATGGAATCAATAACGAAGTAAAA
>JAOEJH020048645.1:0-10508 GCA_025448215.2 Palythoa grandis
ATCATTTTTTGTTTCTGTTACTCAATGTCAAGTTATTTCTACTTTTTGTCATCTTAGCTATATCTGTCCTCTATTTATTATACATTGTTCTGATATTATTCAAAAAATAGTATCTGTAACTTCCGCTTGATCTCAGTTACTTAACTCGACTAGCCTATGCTAGTTTTAAGTAGCTGTGTTCTTCTATTACTTAATAATTATTCTGTAAATTTGTATACAAATATCCATGCCTAACGAGGACTAAATAAACTATTGTTGTTGTTGTTGTATAGTCATTATAACTAACAAGCAGCAAACTCAGCCAAGCACATGTTATTGACCGAAACAATTGAATTAGGCCTGTTACAGTAACGCTCAATGATGTTGGACTGAAAGATATCAGCACTGCCATCTTCCAACTTCTCAAGCTCATCTTGACTCTTTAATTTTGATACTTGTAATCTGTTCTGTGGAGAATCTGTGGTCACAAAAACAGTTTTGGGGAGTGTTTTCCTCAATCAAAATTCTGGCACACACCTGTAAACACATTCTTGTGAACTTACTTCCCTGGTTGAAAGAAAAGCTGCACCTACTTTTCTCAGAGTGTCTCTCACACTGAAGTTAGAGGCTTTTGCTTCTTTTGCTGCATTTGCTTTGGCTTGAAAGCACTCAGTTTCATCCTTTGAAAAATATGAACACACATAGGTTATACATTCGTAATGATTGAAAACTGGTTGCAAGTTGACGTTTGCTGCAAATCCCTTTAGTCCAGCAACAAAATAGTTGCTTATAAAGCAACTGTCTGGTGGTCTTCTGAGGTGCAACTCATAGTCAGAATCATTTGAAATGGACAAAGCCCAATAACAGTCTTGTTCTGAAACACCAACGGAAGCCAGGAGCTCTGAAACAGTATCATCGCACATATCATCTTTTAAAGGTAGTGCTACAATTTTCTGTCTGTAAAAAATTGATCAAAATTAAACATGCATAGTATGTTTTTAAATTTTCTGCACGTTTTAGAATGAGCATGTTTTTGATAGGTTGAAACCAGCTCATAAAGTTCATACTCAGCATCTTTGTTTGGCAGGTATGCCTGAACATGGTCATCTATATACTTTGAGTAAACTTCCATATTTTCATCAGTAAGTATTGGACAATCATCTGTCCAGATAAGTGCATGTAAATGAGGAGATCCTGTCATCTGAAATTCAATTCTCAGAGCATAGTATGTTATTTTACATATTGGAGCAGCATTAGACATCAAGGCCTCTGTAAAAAATGTTTCAACTCTGTATTGAAAATGTTTTTCATTAACAACTGGATTAAGGTTCAACATTGAGCATCTCTCATTATAAGACAAAGCTTCCACTTGTTCATCTGTCATGTTGATTCCTTAATTTCTTGCAATAATCTGAAACAGCTCAGGCTGGCCATCTAAGGTCAGCACATGATAAGGTCATGCATGAACCAGGTTGGGATGCCAAGTTGCTTTACCATGGCTACGACATCAAAGATAAATTTCTGTCAATATGGAGGAGAACCTGGAATTTGCCTCATGAACAAATATGCTTGGTCCTTGCAAATAAGATTTTGCAAACTCTATTTAACTGTGGATGCAGTAAGATGCTGACCACTAATTTTTTTCAGAGCGATGTTGATGTTATCACACACTTTTTTTTGTTCTACTATAAACTGGGCAAAGAACAGATATTCTGGATTTGTGGCAAATCTCCCACTATAATGTAAAAGGCGTGCATTAAAGTATTTTACTGGTGTTAGCTTATCTTCTCTTTTCGCAGTGAAACCAAATCTTCCTTTAGGAACCAAGTTTGGGAATGCTAACTCTTCACATTTTTTATCAGTCATAAATGCCACAGGATGCCTGTTTTCATTAGGTGCAATACTATAAATTTCATTACCCTGTTATGCCACCTTTTCAAATTCAACTTCTTCATTTACAGGATAATCTGGATTTAATGCCTGTAAACATGTTTCACCAATTGGTAATCGGTGTTTATTCAATTGATCTTCAATTTCTTCATAATTGTCAGTGTTATTGGTTTCAGAGGTTGAACAGTTTTTGCCAACAGCATCTGAACCAGTGTCTCTTGGATTAAAACTTCCTACACATCTTTGAATATTATTAGTGTTAATAATAATGTTCTCATACAATGGATTTTATTCGTTAAGCCAAACAAGGGCATTTTGCAACAGCTGTGGTTGGACTACTTGAAATTAATACGCATGACCTCTAAACTCAAGTTTTCTTTTCAGTTTAAGTAGTATTATACCACACTGTTCTGGTGGTCGTGGCAAAACTTCACCAAAACTTCACATGTCTCTTGACAGTCAACTGGTATGTTGCAAATTGCACCTTTTTTTCTGTCGTCCTTTTGGCATTATAACAATCTTTTCAAAAACTATCCTCTGTGCAATTAAGATCTGTTCAAGTTTTTCAAGTACAGTCAGTTCTGGGGGTACCTCATCTACATGCGTATCATTATACATAGCCTGGCATGGTACCTTTTCTTTCAAAACTTTTAAATGACAAGTCTTACATGCATATTCCTTGCTATCAAATGATTTTGTACCAGTGAAAAGATGTTGAATGTTATTATACCTGATTTTGTCTAAAATGATTACAGATTTTCTGTAAAGTATGCGGTTGCAAATTGAACATAGGTAATATGGCCCTTCTCGAAACTTTTTTCTAAATAGTGCAACATAATGATCTAAATTATGCCTTTTCCTAGCCTCGGCTATGGTAATAGCTCTTTGCCTTTTCACTTGCTACTCAAGTTTTTGCCTTTTGACAGTAGGTTCAATATTATGATACTTCTGCTTCATGTTATGGAGGAGTTGTTCCTTCTTTTGAGAGTCCATAGCTCGATACATTTCAGCATTCCTTGAAAGAAGTTTTCCTTTTTCATGTGAGTTCATTCTTTGATACTTTTCTGCATAATTTGAAAGAAGGTTATGTTTTTCATCAGGGTTCATGCTTCGGTACTTTTCTGCATAATCTGAAAGAAGTTTTTGTTTTTCATCAAGGTTCATACTTTGATACTTTCTGGCATAGTTTGAAAAAAGTTTTTGTTTTTCATCAGGGTTCATACTTTGGTACTTTTCAGTATTGTTTAAAAGATTTTTTTCTTTTCTGCAACGTCTATATTTCGATACTTCTCAGTACATTTGAATAGCAGCTGTTTCTTCTTTATTGGGTCACTAGCTTGATAACTTTGTTTTCTTTTTTTAGAAATTGCAGCTTTTTTTGTTTAGGACTTGTGTTTCTTTACAACTTGCTTTCGCTCCTTTTCTGACATCACGCATACACATGATAAAAACAATTTTTTGGAGTCCATCTGCATAAAATTACTTTTACTTACAATATCATAAAACACATCAACAAGCAAAACTGTATTAGTAACAACATCAACATTTTGTGTTGATTTAGATACATCATATACAAAAACATAAAATTTCATGTCCTTTTTTGAATTACACTTAAAAATGCAACTAATACAGTAACTTGAAATCCACAATAAAAAACCAGTATTCTTCTCCATATTTTCTAAAATATGAGTCTTAAGATTCTGTTTACTCTACTAGAATCAATAGAAAGAATTCCCGTCGGTACTGCACCAGCTTTGATAGTGGCATGGCCTTGTGCCTATGTGCAACTTACTTGGAAAATTGAATTTATCATAATCCTGTTCTGCAAGACATGGCTTTCCTTGTAACAATTTTTTTCATTTTCAACAACACTCTTTATTGTTTCATCATTCCAATTTATACAAGATTTAATTGTTGAAAAACAAAGTGAGTATAAAGTTATAGCGAAGCTTTCATCAGATGGGCAAGGATTCATTACATTTGAGGTGCTCTTGATACAGCTTTATGAGCTGACGGAATACCAATGTCAAACAGAAGTTACCTTTACGTTTACATTTACATAAATTTACATTTAAATGCCTTAAGCCTTCAATATCAGTTAAAAAGTAAACAAAAGTTGCAAAAAAGAAACCCTTAAAAATTCTTGCTGTGAATTTTGCACGCTAAATCTCTGTTTTAACATGGGATCATTCCTTCATTCGCTGCGTTTTTTGGCTCTTGTGCAATTTTCCAGGCAAATATATTAAAGAGTAAGTCAAGAATTTAATCTTGATAATTTTTCTAAGCATTAACAACTTGCCGCCATTATGATGAGTGGAAGGTACTTGAAAATCAGGAAAATCAAGACGGGATATTTTTTGTTCTAATGAGTGACTTACCTTCATGTTTTGCTGTAAGTTTATTTCAAATTATCATGTGGTTTATCTTCTTTGAAATGCCTTAACGAAAATTGTTAAAAACAAAACAAAAATAACGAGAATACGATTGGTTTATTCAAAAACCACAATTATTTGTGTGTTGGACAACAAAATTTGAAAAACTATGTCAGTTTGTCATCATTAACAAACATTTATGCTTCTTGTTTTTTTACGAGTCTTTCATTTTATAAATGCTCATTATTAACTGACTTGACTTGGCCTTTGCAGTTGATACAAAGTTACCAGGACAAGAAATGCTTTGTGGGTTTCTCAGAAGGAAAGTTGATGTTTCCACCAACGTACAAATATAACCCAGGATCCAACGACTGGGACACTGTTAGGCAATCTACATTAAAAAGCTAAATCCTGTTACGAGTTTAAGTGGCTCATTGAAACCGATGGTTATCATTGACTCCCCCTGGACGGGACACTAATCCGTCGCAAGTTAGTTTTTCCGACCTCATAAGGATGGAAAGCTGAGTCATCTTTGGCGGACCTTGTGGTTTGGAGGCAGAGATCTTACCGCTGCGCCAACCATGCTGCATTTAATCTACATTAAAGACTATACTTACTATTAACTTTATAAAACAGATAAAAAATTCAAAAAATAAAGTGAGTTTAGAATTACTGACGAACGTTCGAGCTTTCAGCTTCCTTGCACATTTCACGGCCTTTAATGTTTATTTTACAACCTTGGGTTGATTTTGTAGTACTTTTGACTTACTCGCCAATGCAATTTATGAATGTACTGTTCATGTTTATGTCATTGGTTGCTGTTAAATTTACATGCTCATGAAGTTCTTGACGATGAAGCATTTAGGGTAGGCCTTCCGGGTCCGATGATTTAATATTTTTTTAACTACCACCAATAGTTTTAAAGCCCTAACTTTTTCAAAATTAAGATCATCTTCCGGATAATGTTATGATTTTACCATCGGTTCATGTACTTTTAGATGGCTCAGGAATAAGCCGGATTTTTAGCTATTGCAGTTGTCGGACGGGCAATGTTAAAGATATGCTAAAGCTCGTATAATTTCTTTTTTGGATAAATTCTACAAACTAAGTATACTCTAATTACGTGCAAATGGAAGAAGGATGAGCTTTAACAAATAGCAGTCTTTGTAGGTGATAGTTATAGAGTTAGGGGCAGTTGCAGAGAGAGTGAGGGTGATATTGAGACTGATCAGAGACGGCGTACCAAGGGTATTGGAGATAGAAACTCAAAATCTGACTAAAAGTTTGTGGTCATCATTGTCAACATTTCTCTCCGCATTTCTATCCATCACCCTTGCACTTTCTCAATCTCCTCATCCTGTCAGTTACCTCTTTTTCTCCACCGTCCACCTCCATGTCTTTCTGGGTCTCCCTACCGGTCTTTGCCCTCTGGCCTCCATCCGAAGGCCACTATGGTGTTTCAGTAGTTGCCGGTGGTTCGTCCTCTACCTCGTATTTATCCAATCCAGTTCCAACGCCGCCTTCTCATTTTATCGCTGGTTGTTTTGAGCTGTATCGTTGCTATGATTCTTTCATTGGTTGCTAAAACCTGCCATCTGATCCTTAAAATCCCTCTTAAGAATTTAAACTGGAATGCATCCAGTTTCTTCTCTTTACCCGTGGTCATTCTCCATGTTTTATACCCATAGAGGTGTGGTGTGGTACAGACGCGTTGTTTCTAGAAAACAGCTGTAAATCTTGTTTGAAAAATGTTGAGTGTTACGTAAGTCCCAAAATTAATTTTTTTGTCCCCTCCCATTTTTTTTTGAGAAAGTTTCGCTTCTCTTCCCTTCATCCTTGAAATTCTTATGTAAAAAGTGGGAACCCTAGATAAGAGTGTTTCCGATAACAGTAGAAATGAACATGGTTTTGGTAATGATAACCGTATTGATATAATAAATGATTGGTAAAACAGCGAAAATTGATTTGCAATATGTGCCCATGAACTAATATATAAGAGCGTTTCCTTAGCGGCAAATACCGTAAACCCGCATGGTGCGACCGCGTTCTGTGGAAAACAGCAGATTCCAAGAAGGACACAACAGAACTGGAATCGTACACATCGTCTGCAAGATACGTGAATAGTGATCATAAACCTGTGATGGGAGCTGTCGTAGTTGATCTTAAGGTAACTATAATAATAATAATTCTAGATATGGCTTTATTAAAACACAATTTCTAAGTTGTTTCTTTCTTGTCCCATTCTTGGAACACATTGTAATCTTCACTTTTTATTCTTTTTTCTGAAAATCCACTCTTTATAGGGGGCGGGACTCGAGATGAGTATTTTAAATTTCTCTGAAGTTGGGTTTGTTAGTTAAGAGGACAGGGCTATATTTTGATAATAGCATTCGCTCGGTTCTTAGGAATACACTTGTAAAGGCTAGCGTTTTTATCCTGTTGTGTACTCCCTAGTTGTGCCTTTCGTCTATTTCATTTTTTATTTGTACTGTTAATATTCATACATTGATCTTGTACATTCAAATTGCACAACTTAAATATATATGAAGTCAATCTAAAAACTTTTCACTCTACAGGATCCTGTTTCTAAGGCCGAGGTGCAACCAATTGACTTCAAGTTAGACATGTGCAGTTTGCCTTGGTATGGCAATGAGGTAATGTAGGCAGGGCCATCCTTCACTAAATATGTTTGCTCTTTTCAGCATTTTACTTTTTATAGTTAGAATTACCGTATTTCCTCTTTTAAACGCCGCCCTCCAAAAAACGCCGCATTTGGGAAGGGAAATGTAAAATAAACGCCGCACTCTAATAAACATCGCATTCTCAAATGCGGCGTTAACTAGAAAATTCACTCGGAAAAAGCGGCGCTTATTGGAAGAAAGACTTAAATAGTCGTGTTATGTTGCAACAAATCGAATAGACTTGTTTTAGAGCAATTTAACTTATTTTCTTTCTATAAAATCATTAATATCTAAGGATAAATACGTACATTTCTGTTTTCGTTTATTTCTTCATGTAGTATTTTCTTCTATTTTGATTTTTGACTAAACGCCGCCCTCTTATAAACGCCGCCCTCTAATAAACGCAGCCCTCTAATAAACGCCGCCCTCTTATAAACGCCACCCTCTTATAAACGCCACCCTCTTGTAAACGCCACTCGCTTATAAACGCCGCCCACTTATAAACGCCGCCGTCTTATAAACGCCGCCCTCTTATAAACGCCACCCTCTAATAAACGCCGCATCCAAAAGTTTAAAAGCTAAAACATACGGTTCTAAACAGAAGGAAAAAATTAGATAAGAGAAAAGAGAAAAATTACTAAATAGAATATTTTTTCAGATGCAAAACTGTTGTATCTTTATCTTCGTTTTTCATTATTTCTGAAAGGAAACTGGAATTTTTTCTTGAACACATGTTCTTTTGACTTTCTAAATTGGAATTTTTAAGATCTGGTATAGGCTTCGATGAGTTATATGAAGTCAACATTTGTAACCCTTGTATTTCCAGGATGGTCTGTGTGTTTATGTAGTAAAAAACTACAAGACGTATAGCTGGGACTGGGTCGCTCTTTACAGGGTAAGCTGTTCATGATACATACACAGTTTGCTAAAGGCAGACTTGCCAACTCACACGATTTTATCCTGTGACACACGATTTTAACCTAAATCTTAAGCTCTTACGACATAGTGTCCAATTTCACACGATTTTTAAAGGATATGCCTGAATAATATAAAAATTAGGTACTACCTAATAGCGGAGCTCCCAATTAATTCCAATTTATTAATTAGTTCCCCAATATGGAAAATCTAATTAAATTGAGGCCAACTGTTTTGTGGTGCAATGGTGATTAAGTTTTACAGGGTTCGTACGCCACCTGGAAAAGCTGGAATTCCTTAAATTTTGGGATTTTTCGTTCCAGGCCCGGGATTCCTTGAAAAATCGGGTTTTTTGTAGAGCGAACTGGAAAAGCCCTTGAATTTTGAGTTTGCAATCCACTTAGTGTAATTTATGCCAACAGAATCGTTCTTAGACATAATTTTTGTTCTTCATATAATACAAAAGCTGTCGATCGTGAATCCCATTCTGACTTCGGAGCAGTGTTACCATACACACTCCACCCCCGTCCCAATCTGAAGATACCTTGAAAAAGTTCAGCACACCTGTAAACTATCTGGAAAAGTCCTGGAATTCTACTCTGAGCAAAGGGGAAGAACCCTGGTTGTAGAATTCTTGCCTTTTTTGAAGCTTAAGTTTTAAGCCTAAGTCTTAAGTTTTTGTGCAAATCTCCAGTTGTTTTGAGAAGAAAAATTAAAGTCTTCAGTTTTGAGGACTTTCAAGGTTGACAGGTCTGCAAAGGGATCCTTGGCGGTTAAATATTATTAATCTTAAATAAGATTTGTCTTTACAAACATAACATCAAACCAACATTTATTTTGAGTCAGTGAAAAAATTACTGACTCAGTAGGGGTTTAAACCCATGACTTGAAGCCTTGGCTCTACCAGCTGAGCTACTGAGCCAACTGGGAGGGGTGTGGGTTACAAATCTAGTCATAACACTACGAGTGTACAAGCCTTTCGATTGATAATTTCAATCGTTCCAGGGAATTACAAACATAAATTTAAACCAGCGCTGTTTGTAATTCCCTGAGGATGATTGAAACTTTTTTTACCATCGACATCAGCAGTTAAAATCTGATACTTCAATCAATCAATCAATCAATCAATCAATCAAGCAGTCAATCAATCAATCAATCTTTATTTAGATACAATACATCATTGAGCTTGTTACAATGTACGTGTATCTACGAGATAAAGTTAACTAAAAAATAGACTAACTAAGCTATCCAAAAAAGAAGTAATAATAATTATAATAATTAATATTATTCTTTGTATACAACTCATGCCAAGCGACTTGACATTTTCTATAATTTGAAATTACCGCTCGTAGCCATCTTGAAACGTACTTATTTCGGTCGCAGTGCCAGACCCCCTTTCGTTCATTGCTATTGAATTCATCGGGATTGGAGACTGGCACTGCAACCGAGATACGTCGGATGTAAAGATGGCAGCGCGCAGAAAATTTAAACTGTAGAAGCGATTAAAAAATCCTCTGGCATAAGCTGTATGCACCGATCGTAATATTTATAGTGGAAACTACTCCTGTTACTCAAGTTTTTCATATTTTTCATAATATAATATAATAATTTAACTGATACTTAATTTAGACAGCCCATTTATCTTAAGTCAACTTCAAAAAGTACTGATTTTTGTTTGCATTTTAGGTGGGTTTTCAACACCTTTGGGACTACGAAATGTATGAGTGGGCCGTGGGGGACGGGGACGAGTATGGTGAGAACGGCTGTGCTGTGTTGTTCGACTGTTTGCCTGAGGAACCTGGCCACTTCGTCATGTGTTACTATAGTTATCACCAGGATGCCATCATTGCCATGAGCGATCCATTTGAGGTTAATTTGCCATTCATATGTTTACAACAATGTTATTTAAATGATATTTAGATAAACATATTTATGTTTATAAAATAAAATTTATATAACGCACGCAATGACTGGAGTAACGTCGTGTTTCCATAGCAAAATGTCCACGCCATTACGCGAGTAAGAAGAATTTAACTCTGATAACGTGATAACGTAAAGAAAATGCCTTAGTTTCTTTGTTTGAGATATTTTACAAAAAAAATAAATAACATTTTTTCCGTGTTCCCATAGATTTATAGAAACACTTCCGGGCCTGGTGTTGCCACTGATTACTTATCGTTCTCCCAAAATTCCACTCGTGCTTTTATAACTCGATGGAAACACGAAAAAATGTTTTCTATTTAAATAGGGAATATTACACAAAGGTGCAAAGATATGAATTTTATTTTTGAGTGGTAACACAATATTTAACGAACGGGCGCAAGATATAACATCTCAGCTCACGTTTTTAGCCCTCTAAGAGGTGTTCCTTTTGAAAGCACAACCAAGATACTCTCGGCCTTTTTTACAGGAAAATGTACTGCTCAGTTGATAAGTGTACTGCCCTCTGTGCTGGAGGCTGCCAAGCCAACTGGATTCTTAGTGACTCCAATGACTTTCTTCTGATCTGTGTAGCTTTATCTTTAGATACCTGTAAAACGGAGCACTGACAGAGGGAGGAGGTAAAGGGCGCACTGTCGGCTTCCATTGATACCAGCTCTATCAATTGATAAGAACTACGCCAAATAAAGTTACCTTTACGTTAAGACTTTCACGTTCATCTCTAGATTTG